>WEIS01039567.1:0-56634 GCA_013389965.1 Todus mexicanus
CCTTTGTAAAAAGTCCCTTTCCAACCTTCTTGTATGCCCTCTTCAGATACTGGTAGACCACAATAAGTCTCCCCAAAATGCAACCAAAGTGGACCGAACTGTATTTCCTGTTGCCTGTAGCTCTCTCATATATCAGCTCTAATACTCACAGATGCAGGGCTAGCAGGGCTGGCACATCCACCTCCCCAGGTTGTGCCGTGCTGCCTCTGTGAGCATCCTTCCCAATCTACACATCTTTTTGTCTACCTGTTTCTGTATGTATCATCCTCCACTGGGGAAAGAATAATTTGGGGTTTGTTCAGAGCTCAGCAGATCTCTGAAGGTTTCATCCTTCTTATTTTAATTTTCATTAAAGGACCCTTATGCAAAGGTCTTTTGATATCTTCTTAGTATCAAATAGAAACTTCTATCTCTTCTACATTGCCAAAAGGATCCCTTTCCTCAGTGCTGTGATCTAGGGTTGTTGCTGCAGAGCATGGGGGGTGCCTGGGAGCCAGAAGAGATGCAGCAGCGCATCACCTTTGTGGCAGGATGACCTGGTGCAAGGGAAAGAAATGAAATATTTTGGCATGTTTTGTAATTTTGGTTACGTGCCTGTCAGTGAAGTTAATCATGATTATCTTGTGTGAAAGAAAGGCTCTGTCCTACTTGCATCTATGTTAATAGCAGATGGCTCATTAGTTTCAATTAGAGCAAAACTGAACCGCGGGTTGCTTAAGGGCAGATTTGAATTTGAAGTAACTTTGAGAATGTTTTTATCTTGAGTATTGGTAAAAAAAAAAAAAAAGGAGGAACGGCCCCTGACTGATAAAGAAAAAGAGGTTTCTTTACTTTTTTGGAGGGGAATAGTAGGGCGCGTAAGGTTGTTACTGTCCATGAATATTGCTGACATAGCTGGCTGCCTTTGATGTCCTCAGTCCCAGCAGCAGCAAAAATATGATAAAGGCCATAGATTCTCTAGTTTGTTATTGCAGTGTCTTGAAACACCTAATTTACAGTATAAGCATATTAGATACAAAAATAAGAATAAAAGTAAATTAACCCCCTAAATAAACAAAGGGCAAAGTTTGCCCTAAGGCAATAAGTTAACTGTCTAGGGAATTAAGTGGCAGACCAAATCACAAACAAGGACCAAAATACTACTGTGCCAAGATACGCTTAGCACAGGTGAAGGGAGAAGCAGGGTGCAGCCTGTCTGCACCCACCATGGGTGGTCATAAGGGTGTTCTAATTGTTGTCAGTAAGAAATCACCTCAGGATGGGGGGATAAATACTTAACTCCATGACTGGTGATGTGGGTTCTTGGCCAGCTCAAAGACATTCCATATGGAAAAAATTCTCAAGACATCTGATCCAGCTGCTTAGCTGCAACATTCTGTCACCTGAGCTAAGCAATATATAGAAAATATTGCAAAGTACAGCAGTGTGCATCTTTGGTCATGACATCTTGGATTGCACAGGGTGTCTGCAGAAACTGCGTCCTTGCAAGAGCAGCAGGGAATTGTGTCATATCCTTGCCAGGAGAGATCTTTAAACATCTGGCAATGAGCCTGATTTTCTTTAAGGGTTCAGAAATCAGCCTTTCAAGTAAGATGATGGGAAGTGAGCAAGCGTGGCTGGGAATGTTAGTAGCACACTTCCACAGTGCCCTGTGTGTTGTGGGCCTTGTGCACTCATTTCAGATTGTCCCTGGCTGGTGCTAGGACAGTCACCTATTGCAACACAAAATAGTAATAAATTAGGCACACGTAGAGAAATAAGATACTTGAGGATAAGAGAGTGATATTTCCATAGGTGTTTCCAGTGTAATTTTTGCACTTGAACTGGTTTTCGATTTCTTCTGGAGAATGAGTCATCACTTAGAGGTCTGTGAAGAAATTCCCTGGTCCCAAGCTGGATGTGTTTACACCTGTTAGTGCTTACAACTTTTGTGCAAAACGCACAATGACTTAATAGCCTTTGCACTCCAGCTGCTCAAGGCAGTGGGAGAAAGGTGTAAAATCAAATTAAATCAGAGTAGTGGTGTTTCATACCAAATTTGAACTGGTGCCTGGAGCTATTCCAGGGCAGGCAGCAGAGAATCATGCCTGAGATTTGCTCTCTAATTGCCCACAGTGGTGATGAAACTGTTTCTAGTCATCTGTGCATAAAGTTGACATGGCCTCTGGAGTCCTGTGAATGTAACTCTACATTGGACTTTTGAAATATTTCTTAGTTCAAACAGATGCTGTTAAGGAATAGTGATAGACACGGGGCTCTTTGTGGGAGAAACAGATACAGAACAAGCAGGTAACTTACCTGAGGATGTTCTCGGACGCTGAAAATTCGGTAGAGACTGAGTATGTAGCCCTCTTTTCGGTGAGCATTGATCTGGCGAAGAGCCAGATCTGCAGCCTCTTCTACTGCAGCATCATCACAGGAGGGGGAAAGCAATGCAGTCTGTGCTTCTTTGCCAGGAGGAGCGGCACCGCAGAAGCAAAGCGCCTGTATGGCAAAAAGCATTGAAAGAAGCAAAACCATTCTGCTTAGAAAGCGAGCGCAGCAGATCAAAATGGTGCGTCAGTGTGGAAGGGTTGACCTGCATGAAATAGCAGGCTTGTAACGAGACTGTGGCTTTATAAACTTCCTCTTCTTATTACAAACTGACCATCACCTTTAAAACTACAGCTGCAACAGCAAATATTAAGTCAATCATTACAAGGTCTTACGAAAGTGTTGTCACCCCCTCCAAGATCAGAGAGTACTTTCTCCTTCTGGCTTCACATCTCCAATTGACTGAGCGGATCATATGACTTCAACCTTATCACAAGGGACAAGAATATACACACAAAGCTACTTTCTAAAGAAACCAGAATTGCTTAAATAAACCTATATGCAGGACAGGTCTGGCTCCAACTCTGTTCTGTCAGTTATCCAGTTCTTTTCCCAAATAAGACAATGACAAAGGTCTCAGTAATTTGAATGGGAACTGGATGAGGGCCACACGGCTGACTGACTTTACACTTTGTATTTGTCAAATGCTAATTGTAAACAAATATACTGACTCTTTCCTTTTGGTTGGGATAGAAAGCTCACTCTGGGTTCATTCTTTGAGCATTTCTACTCAGCTGGATACCTACAGATGAATATAAACCCTTAACTCAGGCCAAGCCAGCAAAGTACAGTCTGTGTCCAGACAATCAACCTCTGGATAAATGCCCTGCTGAAGCTGTTAAATGCTCTTGGATAAGATGGTAACAAGACAATGTAAAGAATTAATGGTTTCATCATGGTGTCTGCTTTTAAGTGGAGATTTCCATTGTGTTTTTTGAACCTTAACAGTCACAGCAATTGAATATAGTGGCAGATGTGGGAAGTTTTGTTTTCAACCCAAAGACTTCACTTCTGTTGGTGGCATGGTGCAAAATAAGCTGCTATAAGAGGTTGGAGGAAATATACAATAAGTGAACCAGGGCTATGAAAACCATCTTAGGCTACTGAAGGCTCTGTTTCAGGTTTTATTCCCTCTCAATGCCTTGACTCCAGCCCACTTGACTTTTGTTGCCTAAACCTCTCAATTTATTGACACCTACCAGATATTTTACCCCCTGCTCTGATTTCCCTGAGCCCTGAACATTTCCTATTTCTTCCCTTCTTCCCCCAACTTCTGACTTTGTTCTCACTGTCATATTATGCAATGTACTCTCATTACGTGTCGCTTCTGATGCCAGAGAACAAGTTTTGTTTCCTTTTATCTCCTCCCACCGTAACTTTTTGGCTGCACCTGGTTTCAGACCCTGCTGCCAATGGCTAGCTTTATATTCCTACGGGTTTAGAGGCAGGTACAGTTGCATATGAACTCCACTGCTAATTGGAACGTTCTGCTGCATTTTTATTGCCTGAGAGCCAAACTTGGTGATGAAGTAAGAACCGTCTGAAATTATATGCTTAGAGGGGAGGAGCAAGGAAAGTGGCCTGTAAGAAAGTTACAGACCTGGGGCTGATTGCCTTCATCTTGGTGCCAAAGGTCTGGAGGGGAGAATCTAGCAAGAAGAACTTTTTTAGTAAGAGAGCGTGTAACATAAACTGGAGGGTGACCTGCCTTCATGTGATTTCTTGTAGCCAATGCCTTCCTCCTTGTTCTTGCTATCTCTTGCCTTTTTTTCCCCCTGTAAATTACTCTTTTTGTACTTTGAATCAATGAAAATATACATCCAGTTGTTTCTTTGCCAGTTCACATCACTTTGCGTAGCTCTCCCAGATTTAGTCCATTCTTCTCTGTGAACTGCCGCTATTTATTACACAACTGGCTCTTGGTTGGATAGCTTAGGATCTTGCTCAGTGTTATTGTCTCCCTTATATTGTATGGTCAGAATTGGCTCAAGGAAAACAGTCCCATCTGCTTAATCTTTAGGTCCTTGGCTTCTCTAACCACTACCACAGTCTACTCCAGTTTAAACTTGTAGGGAGCAGCAGGAGAACCATAAACCTGTGGCTATAGGCCTCAGCAACCAAGGAAATTGGTCCAGCAATGTCACAATTTTAATTATTTTAACACTACTCCATGCTCTGCTTTCATTCCTTTTAAGCAACGATAAAGAATACAGTTCTGATGTCACTGGAGACTGGGACTCCAGGGGGGAGTCGCTTGCCAACTCAGCTGCTCCCCTCATAGCATCGCAGAGCACGCACCAACTTGCGCAGGTTTATTTGTGCCTTTCACTCATCCCCTCACCGTGGAATTTGGAGGTTGATTTGCCCGCTAAGAGACTGCTCTGTGGTCACTATTGATTCTTGAGTGATTTGCTGAGTAGAGATGAAAAAAGGGTCACGAAGTATTCTGCCTGAAGAAACTTTAGTTTGAAATGACAGCGGTGTGTCTTGTGGCTAAGCCATCAGGAGACAGGGGGAATAGCTGTACAAATAGCTGTTATCTTGAAGATCTGGAGAAGTGACAGCCACCATTACTTGGGGAGGATCCCAATGAAAGTCATGATTTTGTACAAGGGGCAATTCTGCTGCATTTCACCTTGAAGGATACCAGATACCAGAAGCTCAGTAACCGTTTCCCTGGACCTCATTTTCTCTCATGGGAGTCTCTGTGATCAGAGCTATCTGCTGGGTGACACTGATAATCTTTAGGTTTGAGGATTGCCCCTGTATTGATTGAGGAAGGAAAAGTGCAAGTGAAGAACATAATTGTCTCCATTCAATACTACTGTAAAGTTGAGAGTGTGTGTGTGTGTGTGTGTGTGTAAAATTTTATCTATTGTCACAGTTTTTTACTGATGGTATAAAGAATTTCTATTCTTTAGCCCAGCATGTTCCTCTGGGAGACAGCAGAACTCATCCCAGGGAATGTCTGTAGAAAGCTCTGTGGGATTATACATGCAGCCAGGAAAACCTGCAACAGCACTGAGGCTGAAACTCTTCTAAGGAGACTTTGGTTGATGGAAAATTCAGATAGCAGGACAGGAAGAGCATGTGGCTGCTAGACTGAGCCACCTCATATGTCA
Source organism: Todus mexicanus (assembly GCA_013389965.1). Taxonomy (NCBI): domain Eukaryota; kingdom Metazoa; phylum Chordata; class Aves; order Coraciiformes; family Todidae; genus Todus; species Todus mexicanus. The sequence goes on from WEIS01039567.1 coordinate 5,496, forward strand.
ACAGTTGCATTGCAAACTCAGGGTGAAGGGTAACATACGGACTGTACCCCGAAGGGAAGGGGAACAAGGGGTGAATATGGAGAAGCGCTGCTATAGCCATAGTACAGAAGCAGCAGAAGAAGCAATGCAGGCTCCCTCACATTGTTCCTTGTGCCTGGAGATGCTTCCCCTGTGGCTAAAGGATAATAACTCCTTTTCTTTATCTTTATGCTACATGGCATTTCTATGGAGATGGGTGCCAGTTAGTACTGGCAGTGTCGGTGCCTCTTATAATGGGGAATTGTTATATCCCCGACTCTGTTCTTTGTACTCTTCCTCCTGCTGGAAAGGAAAAAATTTCTCTGTTGAAGTAGCTGACCTCAAAACATGGACACAGCTGGGAAATCTGGGCATGTGCAGCCGAAGCAGTCCATGAAGTACATATGCTTTAGCAAGACAGGATTTGAAAAAGATGAAAAACATTGTCAGCCGGTGATGCAGACCTGATGAAACTATTCACACTGCATTTCAGGGAAGGGGGCATTTGTATTTTATGTATTGCCATTTCGTAGCACTCATTGCCCAGAGAATCTATTGCTAAATACTGAATCTGCTACTAAGGTCCAGGTGCATGGATATGGGGTCATACTGGGGGGACACAAAGTGACTGCTTCAAAGCAGTCATGAAAAATATGTCCTTAAGAGGGCAAAATGTGTTCTTAAGAGAAAAAGTGTTAAGAAGAAAGAAGATGAGGTGCAGCTACTAACTGGAATGCACAGAACGATTCTGCTTTTTTTTTTCCCCTCCATGTTTTGGGAAAAAATGGAGTAGTTACACCAGGCGTAGGGGAACATCTGCAAAGTGTGGAGGCTGCAGATGTTCTGCTACACATCCTTGCTTTGTGTGGCTGGAAAAGGCAGCAAGAAAATGCATTTCTGGAGTTCAGAGATCCCTGTGCGTGGGGATCCTTTTTATAGACACACTGTTTCTGCCATCAGATGGAGAATATTCTAAGCCTGGAAAACACTGTCTTTTCTATAACTTAGTGCCCTCTTCCATTATATATGAGACAATTTGTATGGTCTAGTTAAGGTGATTTCTAGTTTTAAAAATACAAAAGCTAGGCAAACTAATTGCTCCAGGTGAGTTAAAACCTCAGTCTCGTGTATCTGATGTTATAGAAATGCAGACGATAATAGTAGCCATTTCGTTAAATCCTGTACCATATCTCATGCAGTGGGAAGGGAGGACTGCCCACCTTACCACTTCAGGCAATTTCTGCAGCTTAGTGCTGGCACTTTTTCACCAAATGGCTGCATACAGAACATCCTGGAGTTGCTGCTTTATAGAGAAGCAAAGAATCCCCAAGCAATTGCCTGGCGGTAGCTGGTGCAATCGCCTGCATCGCGCTTCCTGCTAGAACTCCGTGTATTCTTGAAACGTGACAGCTGCTGCCGTCACGGAAAGGGCTTGTCGGCTGGATGTCGGCAGTACGAGAGCATAACCATCAGACTATGGCTTATAGAGTCTGAGCTCATTTCCCTTTCTCTTTCCCCTTCACACATCCAGCTGAAGCACTATTGCAAGTGCCTACAGCTTTTCCTTTCCTCCTTGACACAGCAGAGCAGAACCCTTCTGTATAGCAGCCTGTTGCACTGTCACCAAGACAAATCTTAGTTGTGTTGCTTACCGAGTACTGGAAGGTTGTAACTAGGAGAACGGGGTAGGTTATATATATTATAGTTCAGAAATGACATGTGTTCTGCAGCTTTTGCTGCCTGCATGATAATTATCTTGTAGCAAGTGCTGTTCCTGGTTAAAGATTCATGACTGTCTTTGAGACTGCTCCCCCGGGCCTGCAGAATTCCAGTCTGGCTGGCAGTAAAGATCCTTCTGGCCCCTGTCCCTTATTCCTTCTCTACCTAGAACAGATTTTGCCTCTAATGTGTCAGAAATTGAGGCAAAATTTAACTGCTAGGACAATGGTAAATTGGCATCATTGTCTGGGTCCTATTGTAAGCAACATGTGTCTGTAGTGTATTTTTATTCACTTGAATTGCTATTCCCTTATATGCACACAGGCCATACGGTACCCCATGGTCACATTGCACCTGCATAACTGCTGGAAGACAGAGAATACACGTTCGGCTGGAAGAATTGATGCTTTCAGCCTGCGCAGCAATGAAAGCATCCTGATTATTTGTTCTTTTCATAGACACGGATGCTCTTATGCCGTGTCCAAAAGTATTGAGGTACTTCTGGTGGATATTAAAAGTAGCTACATGCTAGGAAACACTACAGGTGGAAAGGAAAAGTACTTTTTTTTCCCTGCCACTTCTTCAGTGTTATTGGTGTGTGATCAAAAGCAAGGACTGACCTGATTTTCCGCAGTGCTCAGCACCCACACATCCCAGCAAAGCTGATGAGAAGTGCAGGAGCTTACTGTTTTTGAAATCAAGCCCAGAATATGACTCATAATGCTGTGAAGGAGATACTTGACAACTAAGTGAAAATATATACAGATAGAAGGTACCAAAGCATTTCTGTTGAACATTTTATTGTGAAGTAACCTTTCAGGTTGTGTTTCTATCACAAAGCTACAACTCTTGTATCACTCTTACAACAGTTTCATTGGAGCAATATTTTCTGTATTCTAACTAGAGCATCTCTGTATTCTGTAATCACCTATATTTTGAAGCAGGCATTTGCAAGATCCTGGCCATGGTTCTGCTCTCTGGAGGGTAAAACTCATTTGGTCTCAGAGTCAAGTGTTCTCACTTATTTGCACTTGATATCGTAGTGTGTGTGTGGATGCTGCTGCTGCACACTGATCCTTCAGTTAGCTGCATTGCCATGTCCGAAACACAGCCTATATCTTGAAATGGCGAACCTTCCCAGGGCATAGAAGAGGAGGAGACACAAAGCCAACTGGGTGAGGTACTTTGTCGTGCTGAGCAACTGCTCTCTTGGCTACAGGTTTTACTGGCAACACGGAAATAGGAACTTCTGAAGATTCAGATGCAACAGGGTTATTGTGGGAAAACCTGAGATTATGGTTGGTGAAGCCTTGTGCAACACTGGGCACCAGTCCCACTGATGTACCTTGACCAGGTGGAGAGTAGGTAACTCCAGGCTGAAAAAGAAAAACAGTTTGTGTTCAGTGACTTTGGGCTTATAATATCCAGGTCATTGATACTTTAGTAGGTACCCTGCTCCTAACTGGATAGAGGCCTCCAACTCCAGTACAAAATATTCTTGACCATCACAGAAGTCTCATTTGCATTTGAACACATACACTGGAGCCCAGAAACACATTTTTAATATCTGATGGATCATTAGCACTGAATCCTGTACTATGTGAACTTTCAGGGCCACCTGCGCAGCTGACAAAACATTCAAGACCAGCTGTCTTATTCTTTCTTTCATATACCTCCTAGACAGCTGATTACTACTGTGTTACCAAGAGCTTTAGTCTGCAGGAAGTATTCAACCACCACTTAGTCCTCCTCAGACCAAATGGAGTCTAAAATACCCGGAGCGCACTCAGATCCGGTGCATCTATGTCTCCTTTCTCTTGCTATAGAAGTGCAGGTCAGACTCCCTGAATTCAGTCACATCTAAGGACTACTAGCAAAAAACCCCAGCTGATCTCATCTACCAAAATGGCTCATTTATGTTTTACATCCATCTTCCCCATCCCCCTAGCTGAACAGAGTTTGGTTCCTTTTGCCCTGCCACGCACGTGAAGCTCCCAGATGGTAAGAAGGACAAACTATATCAAGTATGGGTGGCAGAGGTGATGTAATTCCTGGCACAGAAATCCGTAGGATGATCAGGAGCTACCTTACCTTGTTTATTAGGATACAAAGTTAGACTCAGGTTATCACAGATAGCTAATGCAGCCGACTGTGAAAGAGGTAAACTGAGGGTGATTGCTTCTAACAGAACTAGTAGATTGGAATACTCTGAAAAAGAAAGGAGTATCTGGAGTTGGTACCTGATGTCCATAGAGCTGGCAGTTCACTTGGAGGTCCTCTGAGGGGCGTTTTACTACTGTTGCTGTGCAGAAACCAAAATTCTGGCAAAGTAGAACACATTCAAGAGAAAATAGTTATAAAATAGAGGAGACCTGCATTACAATTTTGGATTTCAGCACATTTAGAAATATCTACGTCTTCTCATGTTTTATCTGAGCAGTAAAGTGCTTGCTTTTTAGTCCGTTGGACTCAAAGCCCAAGCTGTTTAAATGCATAACCAGCAAATAAGTGAAACTCCTGTATTCTTCTAGAATAAGATCCTCTGTCTGTCTAGATATGAGGGAGGGAAATGATATATAGGAATCTAGGTAAAAGGTTCCCACTCATTACAACTGCCTAGGACTCAATTGCATCAGAAGCTAAAGAAGAATTTTAGCATGATAAAGTATACAGTATAATTTTCAAGAGTCTATATATTTAGCCAATATATATTTATATATATTTAGCCTATCTATTATATATATAACAAAGCACACTGACAGCTCTTGAATGTAGGAAGGTGAAAGAGTCTGCCTTTTTGTTCTGTGTTTGTGCACTGTCTGGCACAAAGTCTCTGATTTTCTCAGGTGCTCATATTAAGAAGAGGAAACAATAATATATATTCTGCTGGTTAAAAATATTTTGTGTTAAGGACACTTTGGTCCTCCAGCATTTTCTAAATATACTCAAGCACATCAGGATTCAGTCCAGATACCTCTGAGATAAAAGCAAGGTGTGATATAGCTGTAGGAACTCTGTATTGAAAAGCATGTCCTGAAGGTGTGCCACTGCTCTCGCACTTTCATCCTCACAGGGTCTATTCCTGCACAAGTGCGAGTGCATCACAGCACCCTGCTTTTCTAACCTCTGAGCCGGCGAGACCAGGGCTGATGTGTGGGCACACTTACAGACTGATCATCAGGCAGCAGCTGACAGGCCTCCACGTGAACTTTCGCTTCTTCTGCGGAGCAGTTTGTGGCAGCCACAGCAAACTCAACATAGACAACATGCGCTGGGTGATACTGAGAAAACAGGAGAATTGTTTAAGTGTCTTTGCACTGTGAAACTGCAGAGCTGCTGAGAAAAGATCAAAAGCAAATGTTGTGGCTTCTAGCTCAGCATCTCCCACTGAATTGAAAGGGAATCCTGTGGCTAAAATGTCACAAAATGCTTGAGAAATCAAAAGCAATTCAGCAGGGCAAATTAGAGCAAGCTAAATGTATTCGCAAACATAGCTTGTTAGCACCACACGACTGCCACAGGGGAAAACCTCTGTTTACGTGGAAGGTTAGACATAGTTCTAGCAATTACCTGTATTTGGGCTCTTCCAATCTCAAGGAGTTTGAGGTAAGCATCGGCAGTTTTGCTGTTGTGGTCACCGAGTGCAGCTGTGACCGCTGTTGTTACCTCAGTGTTATTCAGACTGGCCAGCAGTGGACAGTCGGGGCAGAGCTGGGCAACGTCTTCGTTTGAGTCTGCAGGAGGAACCAAGCAGATTATGTTTCGATCAGATCGTAGGATGTTTTGAAAGGCATTGTAGGCCTACTCAGTCACACAAAACACTGTTTCATGGTGTTTCTCTCCCAAATTGTGATGGAAGGAATGTTTGCAGCACAGACTATAGATGGCACTGTTTCACACGACTTGTGCCAGGCTAGTCCTTTTTCAGGCCAAAGTGAGGTGGACTTCAATAGCGCATTTTGAATGTTCTTACTCAGGCTTTAATAAACTCCCTTTCTGGTAAACTATCCATGATGCCAATTAAAAGATGTCTCAACTCCCACAAGGAATGGTGGAAAAATGAAGATATTTTAATTTATTGGAATTGTGTTTGCGTGAGTGTATTGTTTCGTTCACTCACCAGTTTCAAAAGCAGTACTGAAGACATTTCGTACAGAGCAAAGCGATCTCATACAGAGCATGCAGAATAGAGATTCCACTTTCCCATGGCACTATTGAAAATGCTGGGTTTAAGAAATAAGCTGCATCTGGCAAAGGGGCTCTGAAGATCAACAAGCTCCAGTACATTCAGACCAACAAGGAATCAAATTCTTGAGGCTAAACTGCTGAGTGAAAAGCTTCAGTACCAACAATCTTCAGATCAGAGCTGGGAGTTGCTCCCCAGGTAGCTTTATAGTATCTTTAATTGTCATAGTAAAGAGGAGCAAAGAGAGAGGGTTGGGTTTGTAGGTGAATGAAATCAAAAAAGGGGAAAAAATTACTTTCAAAACAGCTGGATTGAGAAAACCCATTAACTGTCATCCTTTCTCCTGCATTTGTACATGGTGATTTAGAATTAGAAAAGCTTGTGAGCTGTAACCACTGCTGTAATAATACTCCAACGTCTAGATTAAGACCTAAAGTACAAAGTCTTTACCTGCATGTGAGTGGCATTTACTAGCGAGTACAGTTATCTTTCCATCCAGCTTCTGCAGTTTGATATCACAGTCACCCTCAACTGCCTAGAGAGAGACAAAAATCAAAGGGTTACATCCTTCAGATAAATAGGAATTTCTGAAAAGGGCAACTATTACTAAATTCAAAAGAACAGATCCTGGCTGAGTGTTCCTGGCAAAACGAGTGTAATCGCAAAGGCGCTGCGAGGCGTGTCCTGGTGTCTGATTTTGTAAAAGGCAGACCAGAGCTGCAAACATTTGGATCCAAATCTGAATCTCAAAAGCATCAGAAGTATCAGGGTAACCAAATTAGGGACATCTGGTTCAGGTTCCTCTCTCATAAAGAGCAAAGAATATAAATACTTATGAATTAAGACCTTCTGCAGAGCTATTCGATAACATTCTCACTAATCTCGACTGGTCAGTGGCCATGGTAACAGCAGAGAAGAGTGTGCTGGCTTGTGTGAGCTGGCTCACAGGCAGCGTGATCCGGCAGGGAGGAGATGTCAAAGGCAAAGTTGGAGTCACTGGGAAGAGGGAACAGAGTTCCCTCCCCAAGATGGAAAATGGGATCTGAGCCCTGGTGAATACAGGGGTGGATCATGATTCAAATTTAATCATGAGCTCTGGCAACTGGGCCCTGTTCTAGAAACGGCCGGCTTAAATTGTCAATTGCTCACTTTGCTTTCTGCTTGGAAACCAGAGCTGCCTGTACTCAGACTTTGCTGCCACTGCTTTGGTTAGGGAAAGCGTTTTGCAGTTGGGTCACATTTACATAAGAACAAAATATTTGAGGCCAGTAAATTCCAGCTGAGCATTACTTTGAAGGCAGAGCCCTGTCTGAAGGGAGTAGCTCTTCTGTGGTCTTGACTAGGACTAGGTGGCTAGACTGGATGGAATTTCACTAGTTACACCCCACATGCAGCCAAGGGAAGGTTGTGTTTGCACAGATTCACAGCCTGCCCTGTCTACAGTTCACAATGAGGCGGTGACGTTTGGGTTGGCCATGGAGGGCTGAATCTGGAGCCCCTAAACAAGGCCCCATGGCATCCATATGGGGCATTATGCTGACAGTGACCTGCCCTCTTCATGCAATAGGACATGAGAGAAATCTGGGAGTGAAACAAGGAGGTTACAAGTGATTGGGTGGTTATAGGCTGTTAACAGTGATATAGCATTTTTCTTGGGAAATCTAACTGATGAAAGCCTGGCCTCTGTAGCAGCAACATACTGAACATGCACCTTTGGACCGCGCTAGTAGTGGTTTAGATACTCACATGTTCTGCAAAACTCCTTACTGTGCAATTTTCAAGGGGTGTAGGGCTAAGAACATGGCACTTGGTCTCTAATAAGTCAAGTTCAAGAAATATTATGTCATTATTTGGCCCCTGGAAGAAATAGAAAACAAGAGAAAAAACACAAAAAAAACCATAACAGGAGTTGTAGTAATTGCTTCACAGAACATCACCAGATTTCTTCTCTAGGGCTGTGCTCTGGTCTCTGTTGCTGACTGTCATGGGATAGTTCCGGGTACACACTAGAGTAACTGAATAGGTCCTTGCTATTTACCTTCATAAAAACAAGACCCAGTTTTTTAGCTGGAGTAAGTCAAGGTAGTCACTCTGATTTTTTTTTTTTTTCCCAGCTAAGGAAGTGGTCCATAAATCTCAGAAAGTCAAGCCTGTATGTAGTGGGTCAGTTCAAGTTAACTTGATTTTAATTTGTTGGGTAGTTTTAAAAAACCCAACAGCTGGCTTTATTGATGAAAAAAAAATTGTATTCCTGTAACTAAATGCCAAATAAACACTGGTGCTTATTGGCCTGAACCATTTAGCCCATTGGAATTACACTGAATTGCACCAGCTAAGTTCCAGCTCCAATACTCATGTTGTTTATGGACTGCAGAATCTTTTATGGTTGCTCCTGAACCTTTGCAGCTGTAACATAAGACATATGAGTGCAAGTGCAGAGCGGGCTTCCCTAGCTCTGAGGCTGACTCTGAGGTTTGACTGATGAGTGATTCCACTTAAACCAAGAAGTTATTTTAGTGTAAAAGTATCAAGTATGAGCAAAGTGGTATCACCAGTGTGGAAGCTGTGGGCACATTTCTAATCTCATTAATGTCTGGCTTAGTCTCTTGTAAATGGCTTTGGCATCCTCTCTCTCATAACAAGTAGAAAACAGCCATGGAGTTTCATTCTTGTTAATAGCTGGGACTGTTTTCAATGTTTTGAGAGAATCAAAGCTGCTGAATGGGTGCATACATTGTATTCATGACCATTTCTACAGCCTTTCTAGATGCCTACAATGATGACAGTAGATTGTAGTGAAAATAATTCTGCAAGCCGCAGTTATTTCCATTCAGTTTCCTTGTCAACTCAATGGGATATTAGGTAAAATTAATGCCTGCTACAAAATCACTAATAGCATGGAGTTATGATAGGTATGCATTTAGCCAATAAATAATTACCTGCATCACAAAGATTATCCTCACAGTTTTTCTCCAGATTAGCTACTGGGCTCATGAATCAGCACTTGGAATGCTCTGCCCTAACACGCATGCTGCATTCGTAAACGGAGCCCTTTTGAGCATTGTACAAAAATATCAGAACATTTCCCTCTCCCCCTCTGTTCTGCTCTTTGAGAGATACATTCCAGTGACCTGGATTCTCAGCTGCTTCCAGGTGGCGTTGCCCCATTTAAATCAACAGAGCTGTGCTGATTTACCCCGTGTGAGGCTACAGCCCTTGGCAGGGCTTGTTGGTCATTTCCAGGCATCTCCGGGTTAACACAGTGCTCTGCCTGCAAGCTCCTCACTTACCTGGGGTAGCACGCGGATATTCTCAATTCTGTTTAAGGCAAACTTGTATCCGTGATGACTGTGGGAATTAATATAACTCACAGCTACTTCAGCTGCTGCTTCGGATTCTGGGTCATCACAGCCCAAGGGAGCAAGGGGAGGTGCTGGTACAGCTTTGTGAATTGGAAGCTGAACAAGCAATATTAAAGCTACCAGTGCCTTCATAGCACCTGAGGAAAACCAATCCCTTCCAGAAATAAAGATCTAAGAACACTGTTCAGATGGTAGCGAGGTAGCTAGAACTGGGGTCTCATTTATATAGTACATACCACAGACTTTGCATGAGCACATGTCTGATATTTGTCCCAATTCCAAGAGGCATTGCAAACAACAAAAGGGAAAAGTAAATGTTAGGACATCAAGCTGACTGATTAATATTGGCCAAAGTAAATTTTATCAGATAGGTTATTGCAAAGTCTGCTAAAGCAGCTGAAGAAGAAAGCGTCAGCAAAAATGTAACAATTTTTAGACACTTCTACCAACCACATAGAGTACATGCAAGAGGAATATGATCCCTCCTGTTAAATGTGTAGAGATGCTGTTGCTAATTAAGCTTTTCTGTAAACAGGACACATTCTGTTAGGAGCCCAAATCTCACCAGAAACCAGCCTAAATTGCGAGATCAGTAACAAGATAAATCAGAATATGGAATCTGAAACAGTTCTAAGGATCACATTCAATAGTAAATGTACTTATATAGCAACGTTTGCGATTGAATTAATTTGTAATAGGAAATGAGACACAGTTTCTAAATCTTTTGCCTCAGCTCTTTCTTTCTCTGAATAATCTCAATACTTCCAGTAGTTCCTGGAATTTCATTTTGCAAAGCAGGTAATTGTAGAAATTTTTATGAAATATGTTGCACAAATTTGAGGATTTGGCAGAAGATTCTAAAGGGCACAAATATTTTTAAGAAGAATGTAGATGAAAATTAACTGCTTAGATGCTCAGGAATGCTGGACTTCAGCTTATATTTACATTCACAGGGTACATGTTTACAAGACAGTAACTGGAAAACAAAAATGTTCTCTGGTGTAGAATATAGCTTCAATGATATGTCCAGCATTTAAGCTCTTTAGTTTAAGCTATTTAGCTAAAGTCTAGCTCAATAGACTCTAGTTCAATGAGTAGAAAAGTTTTTCCTGCAGGGATTTCAGAGTAGGTTTCTATGATCTATTTCGTGGTGGTGATCAGGCTGCAGGATAGTAAAAGTCCATTTTGGCTTTAAAATATCTGAATCTCTGTCATCTTTTTCAAGGAGTTCAGGAATTAGCTGCAGATTTGAGATGAATAGAACTTCAGTATATTTAAAAGTTTTCACTTTAGATAAGTATTTCTCTGCTTGCAATGTAGCGTGAGTGAGGCCAAAAGATTTGTGGAAAAAAAGCGGTCTTGAGTTAGGCCTCACTCTTCTAGAATCTGAAAATATGGGAAACGGCATAAATAGAAAGGGTTTAGCCAGACAGATTAGGTGATAAAGAAGGAGAGTGGGAAGAGACTAAAAAGATGGAATGATTTCCTTCAGCTGTGTGGGGTGAGGTGAGTTTTGAATACTAGCATTTACATATTGAACAGATCCTTGGGGAAAAGAAAGGCTCTTTCCTCTCTCTTTCAGTAAAACGGTGCTCTGAACATGTTTCTTTTCTTCTCATGTGAAGGTGTTGTTTGGCATTTGTTCTCTTGCATGATGATTTGTCTTCTTGACTTTGGTCTGGAACACTTGAAGGATGAAAGTTTGATATCTCAAAAAACACATTCTGAATGTTCCTTGTGGTTATCTTTTGAATAATAGCAAATTTATTTAGGACGATAGTATTTTAGTCTTTACTTTTAACCCATGTTTCAGTTTCTAAGCTGTGAATCTTTTAATTCCCGATTTCCTTTTCTGGTATGAAACATTGGGATAAACATCCAATAGGGGCAGACTGAAATTGCTTTTCACCTAAGTGACATATAATTACTCGGGGAAAAGACTTAGACCATTATTTATAGAATAAGTGTGCTCATTACTCAGTTTCCTAGGTTCCATCTTCTCCACTTCAGAGTTGCAAACACTGTAGGATGTATAATATTTCTGCAGCCAAGGTCTAGATATTCCTACACATACTATATAACCCAGTTCAGTCAACTTCAGGTTCAATTTTCAAAGAACAATTTAAAGCTAAATAGCAAACAGTATTTATTGCCTTCTTTCTTCCTTCTCCATTGTCACTCATATTCAATATTCCGTTTATCAAGGACAAAAGGAAATGCTTTGGAGTCCACTAGACCTCTTCTCGGTTTCTTTATATGCTTACTCAAGACCTTTCTCTCTTGGTGGCTGTACGAACTTTCTTTGCTGGTATACAGCATGTGCCCACAGGGTTACTAATCCTCAGCACAATGCAGAATGTTTGTAGCTAGAACTTTTTGGGTGACGGGTGATGTGTGAGGAAACTGGTGTTTGGTTTTCATGTTTGGGAATAGAGTTTGAAGTGCAGTTGGGTAGTTTGGCTACAGGTAGTATGACAAGGAGCCTTTCACCTTTGACCCCACTGCACAGGCAGAGCAACCTAGAGACAGGTGCCCAGGACCATGTCCAGATGGCTTTTGAATGTCTTCGGGGAAGGAGAATCCACAACTTCTCTGGGAAACTGGTTCCCGTGCTCAGTCACCCTTACAGGAAGGAAGTGTTTCCTGTTGCCCGGGATACCATTAGCCCTCTTTGTGGCCAGGGCACGTTGTTGGTTCATGTTCAACATGGTGCCCATCAGGACCACCGGGTCCTTTTCTGCCAAGCTGCTTTCCAGCTAGGTGGGGCCCAGCATATATTCGTGCACAGGGCTGCTCTTCCCCAGGTGCAGGATTTCAGACTTGTTTAACTTCCTGAGATTCCTGTCAGCCCATTTCTCCAGCCTGTCATGGTCCCTCTGGATGGCAGCATGACCTTCTGGCATATCAGCCAGTCCTCCCAGCTTTGTGTCATCTACAAATTTGCTGAGGGTACACTCTGTCTCATTAGCCAGATCATTAATGAAGATGTTAACCAGTGCTGGACCCCAGTAATGACCCCTGAGGTACAGTGCTAGTTGCTGTCCTCCAGTTGGACTTTGTGGCACCAATCACCACCCTCTGAGCCCAGCCATTCAGCCAGTTTTCAGTCTGCTTCAATCCACCTCAATCCACCTTTCACGTCAGTGGTGTTAGACTTTGCCCCTAGTGAATTAGGTTGCCTGGGAGACTTGACAAGGCTTCACTGTGATGGAAGTAGAACAAGCTGGGTTTACTGCCCTTGTTATATATAAAATATAGTATTGATTCTATGCTCAAGAATTGAGGCTCCACTGAATCTCAGTTCTTAATAATTCATATAAACCACAATGGAAAGGTGAGTTGATGGTTTTCTTTTTTGCTTTCGCTTGTTTTTTTTTGGTTGGATGCTTAGAACAACTAGTAATGGTTGGAAACTTGCTGCCCCTGCTCAACCTCACCTGGAAGAAAAGCAAAGAATTGCTTCCACAAGATGTCAAGTTGACCCCTTCCTGAGCTTCAAATTCAAACAAATTAAACAAGCAAACAGATAAATACAATTTTTTAAAAAAGATTCAGATCAAAGTTAAACACTTGTGGGGATCTCTGAGGCTCTCTTTTCAGATTACTAAGACATCATTTTTTGGTACAGCAGACAGAACTGGCCCAATTCTCTGCACCGCATCAGAAAATGCATTTCTGAGCAGTCAGGCATTGAACAGTACTGCAAAACTTAATCACCTCTTGCTTTACACTTGATTAAGTATATTACTTTTGGATCGTAGAGTTCACAAGATATTGGAACATCAGGGCTGTCTTCTCTATAGCCATCACCTACCCAGAAACCTGCGCACTAAGGCAAGAAAATGTCTGCAGGGACAATGTCAAATAGTTAAAGTGACCCGTCTAGTCAAGGCAGCATATTGCCTCCTTAAATGACAGCATAATCAGCCTTTAAAATAAAGTGTGTGAAAACCCATAGAGGTCTGAGAAAAGCCTCAAGACAAATTAGACTAATTGATTTGCATAGTCTTATTGGCCCCTTTCCACCACATGGGCAAATCCTCAGCAGATCTGACTTGGCTTACATTCACTCCAGTTCCAAGTACCCCAGTGTCCATATAACGTAAATTTCAGGCTGGAGAAAAATCTGTGAAGTCTGAACTGTTTTACCAGGCTGAAATAGTAGATCATTTTATGTTATTTATTTTTTAAATATGAGAGTCTTTAAGACAGGGAACACTGATCATGGGCCAGAGTTTGCTGTAGTATTTGCAGCTGAGAGATTTCTTACTGTGAGAAATAAAGTGGGCAGACATGGCATCTAATTTGGCAACCTCTAGTTTTGAGTGCCCACCTAGAGATTCTTTTTCACTCGACCTTGCTGATCTCAATCTCATAGTCTCTACTTTTTACTGTAAAATGGAAATAACTTATTTTCCATTTTACTTCTGTGATCTGAAATAAATCACTGAATTTTGTAAAAAGTTTCAATATCACTGCCTAGAAGGACCTATTGAAAAATATTAGAGGAATCTAAGAGTCATGTAAACCAGATGCCAGTCACTAAAAATTTAGGGACTTCTGGGGTTACTGGAGATGTAGCAGGATTGAGAGGATCGAAATTTGGGCTCCTAGATTTAGTATTGATTATTTCAGATAATTATTATTTGCTAGAGTGTCTTTTCAAAAAGTGTACAGGTTTTTTCTTTTTTCTTTCTTTTTTCTTTTTCTTGAAAGAGAATGAAAAGTTGTCAAGAATTATGAAATTTTTACTGGAATGGAAATTCTAATTTTTGACCATTTCTCCCAGACAAAGCCAACCAAGTCTATTTCTGTTCTGTTCTCTCTTGTTCTATTTTGCTCTTCTATTGTCTATGCCACTGAAATACTTGAGTGCCTTCCAGAAGTACATCAAGTGACATAACGAGCATTTGTTACATGAAAGTCTATTCTCCTTCTCTTCCCAGTGGGAAGATTATATAAGATGTTTTGTCTTAGTGAAGTTTTTGATTGATTTAAATTTTCCTCCCCATTTCCTCATTTCCTTTGCTATGTGTTTTGATGTTGCAGTCAGTAACAAGAGCAGTTTTATGAGTTCAGGGCTTTTGAGCCCCTATGTGATTTACCCCGCATTATGCTGTCCTGGTGTGTAAGACCCCCCACCCCTTCCTAAATTTTTATACTTTTAAACTTTTTTTATACTTTTATCAAAGTCAAAGTTATTTATGTTGCCATGCAACTCTTAACAGTGGGATATTTTTGCTTCAGCCCTGCAGGGATGTCATGGTTCTCTCAGTACCATGCCTGTGCAATTTGACGGGTGTGGGAAAGCTGTGTTGGAGATGGATAGGTGGCAACTGTAAAATCAGAGATTAGCAGCTGCTGAAGTTTTTCCTTTGGCTGTACGTCCTTATGCTATAGTTTGGGCTTCCAGTTCATATGGGTGCTCCCCATGATCATTGTTTCATATCAGAACCTAGAACAAATAAAGCAAGATACCTGGGAAGAGACTGCAGAGCTGAGCAGCAGGAGCGAGGAGCCGATCAGGCAGCAGAAACAGAGCGTTTCACACTGAGGAAACAGACGTCCTGCAGACAAACTGACCTCTCCTTGTCTCAGTGAACAGCACGTCAGCCTGCATGAATTTAAACTCCTCTCACTATGAGAGCCAATGGCTATCCTGACATTACCAGAGTATCCACAGACACACAGCTCCAGTTTAAAAAGGCCAATTTTAACATGCCGCATTAATTCCTTCTACTTACAGGAATGTTCGAAGATATAAATGCACAATTGGTCTGGATGCTGTCATGTCCTGTGATGCTGTTAGTGTCTTTGATGGAGAACTCCACATGATAACTCCACATGTTATCTTCTCTTGCTGAGTTAAATCCTGAAATTTAGTAGCAAGTGCTAGAGAGACCCGCTGTGCTCTCTGGATTCCCACATGCCCAGTGGCAGTGACACATTTTTGATGTGAGAAACGGAAGTTCACTCTTGGCACTGTAAGTAAGTGCTTTTTCCGCTGTGTTTGGCAGAAAAATTCATTCTTATGCCGTGGCAGGCTTAAGAACATGAAAATGTTACCTACTTACACCAAGCTGATGTTTTGAAAATAGTGCCTGTGTTTGCATGGGGAGGCTCTTCGGCGTGAGTGACAGGAGGGTCTATGCTGGTACAGGCAGGGCTAAGGCATGGCAGGTGGGAGGGTGGCAAACTGATATCCTTTCTCACCTTGGAGCACTGCTTCAGGGGCATGGCAAACTCAATCAATATCCCAGCAAGATATACATAATTCTGACAAGCAAGAGGGTTTTTAAAAAATTCAAGTTATTTATTTTTAGTGAGGCAGATGATCAAGAAGGTTTTTTTACTGCTACATGTCCCTAAATCATCCATTTATTCAACTCCTTCTGTTGCCTTCCAGCCACATGGCTAAAAAACTGGAACTAGGATAGGAAACAAGAAGGGGACATTTTAATTTAATAGCGTGGAGGCAATATATTAATAACACATTTGCAATGGTGGAAGTGGGTCTTACCATGTTAGCGCGATTTGAAAGAAATTATACAGACATTCCTGCTTAAGGAGTTGAAATATTGCTTGTTAGACATAAAGTACAGATGACTTTTATGACAACCAAGTAGCAAGACCTACAGCTTTCCTTGCCTAATTTACACAACATCAGATTCACAGCAGACTCAGAGTCCAGGCTGTCAAGAGCAATAAACATGAGGCGCTCTGAACAGACACAGGTGCCCAGGTGACCTTCTCCTTAGCATCTAAAAGAAAAGGAGATATGAATGTAAGCATCATGACCTGATTAAAAACAACACCCAGTGTCACATTTATATAAAGAGGTGCACATCAACACCTTTTCCTGATGGTACATTTGTGAATTTGTCAAGTTTTGTAGTGCCAAAGGAAAGAGAGCTGTATCTTTGTTTACATTAGCCCAGAAATGCCAAATCTAACAGCAATGTTAAACTCTGCCAGTTTGAAAATATGCACATAACTGGCTAGTGCAGAATACTGCATTTGTACCCATGGCTTTATGAATACAACAGGTAGAGGTAACTCACAATGTTTTGTAGTGGGCATCTCAGGCTTTGCCTCTGACACATTCCCTCTGCTGTTCTGTCGAACGTTGTTGGTCTCAATGGGTTTCTAATCAGAGAATCATAGAATAATTAATGCTGGAAAAGACCTCTTAGATCATTGAGTCCAGCCTATTTCTCCATTTATTATTTCCCTTCTTCACCCTTTCCCTAGCACCCAGAGCTGTCTCTTGAAGGGGATCTTCGGTCTTTTTGTGTTCTCTTGTTTAACACAATCAGTTGGGTCTAAATCATAGTCTTCTTCCTACCAAATATATCTAAAGTCCCTATTTTATCTGTCACTATAGCTCAAAATGTTCATATATGCTGACTTCCGTATCATGACCTCCTCTATAGCACAGCCACTGATCCTGCTCCCTTTGTTAGTCTGCCAAGTATGTCATCATTTCCCTAAGTGAGAACATCAAGCTCAATTTTGTCCTCTCATCTACAAGGCCCTGGCCAAGACCAGACCTTCTCATTCATCTGTTCACTAGGATCTCACCTTGTCCCCTCTGCATTCGTGATCTCTTTGAGGCATTCGACCACATCACTGACAGATCCGTCTCTTTCACTCTCTTCAGAAAGAATCCCATTGCTGAGCTTGTCCTTGGGGCTATCGCCTCTGAATTCTCGCAGGGCCTGAAGAGCTGCCCAATGTCATGTTATCTATAGTGATGTGTTATGTGACTTTTAAACCTGTGTTTTTTATGCAGAGATCTGCACTTCCACTGAAAAGTTTTTAGGACTTCACAATGTAAAATGTTTGAAAACCACCTGCAATGGTGAGTTTTTCCGCGGCTTTTTGGTTTTGTCAGGTATTTGCCTAATCTGCCTTCGAGAGCGCACACAGCAATGCCACTCTCGGGATAGTTTTATCTTCTTTGCTGGCCAAGAGCAGTTTGGTATGAAATGTTCCTTTGAACATGGATGTCTTGGCTGATGACCCCTCCTAACTCTTGCCTGCATGTTGGTAAGTGTACGGAGGGAGGAAACCATCCTGTAGTACACACACAAGTCTCATAAAAGAGACTGTCCTTAGGATAGCTGGAGAAAAGCCCTTCACTAACAAAACAGAACACATAATATTTACTTGCTATAGAAGAAGTGAGGTCTAGTTCAAACATTTTGAAATCTGTGAGTTTCAAACTACTGGTGTAGTAACATTGTTGTTTATCTCGGTATACAACTCACCTGGAACTCAGCGGCAGTTTTAAGTATGTGTTAACACCAGAGCATAAGGCTTGACTAGGACTTACCATGTGGCAACTTCCAGCTACTTTCTGAAATGAAATAAGATTTTTGTTAACTTTGCACCAATAAGAACATAGGAGATACCATTTCCCTTATGTTTCATGGCAAATGAGTTGCTTCATTGTATGAAGCTCCCATTATGCTGTTGTATAATGATTCAAGTTAAGGATTCAGGGTTTGAGAGAACTACTGGGTGTTGGTTAGAAATCTTGCCATCTGAAATCTCACTCAGGATGTATTTCCAGAGGAAGTCATTTTCTGAGTGCAGCCGAAGTACTATTAAAGATTATTATGTAATGTTGTGTGTGTATCATAGGAACAGCCAGAGACAGAGCACTAAAAGGGGATTTCTTTGCTTGACATTTCCAACCATTGTCAGTGTTGATCTCTTTCTTGGCTTTTGATATAGCCCTGCAAGTTCTTGAGAGTCAGATATTTGGGGCAGACTCATGGAAATGCCAGTACAGATGGACAGATGCTACATGTGCTTTGGAGAGCTAAAGCACTGTTGCGAAGAACTGCTGGAGACTATTTGTACACAGAGAACCAAATAATTAATATTCCCTGATCTGTAATCAAAAGCCATTCTTGGCTGGGGGAGATCCCTACAACAACATTCTTGCCTCCTTGTGAGAGAAGGAAGCCACTGATTATTCTGTTACCCTTCATTATCATTCAGTGTGGTATAAACTGGCCAGGACTTGAACTCTCAAGTGCCCAGGAGGGCCAGTACATGAATATACCTTGTGTCAGCAGAGGCCATTTCAAATAATACAGATGATGACAGATTGATGTTGGTAGCTCATTAGGCAAAGCACTGACCGAGACATCAAATTCCTTTCAGCAAGAATATGGCTGGACTGTTTGCTGTTGCGCATTAATGGGGAGACGCATTTTTCTTCTTTGATTTCTCTTGCTTCCTGCTTCCCATGTTCGCATCAGACAGTGCCGGCTATCAGATCTGTCAGCAGGTTTGGCTTTCCTAATGTGAACAGCTGTGCCAGAAGAATCAAGGTGTAAAGCTAAACCCAGTCTGTAGATATAGTGTATATAGTACATTTCAACAAAAGGCCTGTGTTCACAAGCCTCCTGTGGCATACGGATTTTAATATAACACTTGGCTTCTAGCTCGTCCAGATCCAGCAGTACAATCTTCCCACCCATGCCTGAGAAGATAGAGAACAGATTTCTGAAACAGTGTAAGGTGTGTTTAGATTGCTGTCTCCTTCATACGCTTACTCCTGCTCATGTGGATTGTGCTTTCACACTTTTTAACCCACGTTGTTTAGCTGGTAGCTTGTGGGCCACATCTGGCCTTCTGCTTCTTCCCAAAGAAGATGGGGAGCAGTTTTCCAAGCAGTAAACACTGCCACAGTTCTCTACCTACCTGTCACAGTGCAACAGAGGAAGCCAAGTGACTTCTACTGCCATCACCTTCCTCCTCAGTGATCTATCTGGGGAGGAAGACAGAGTGCACTGGGCAAGGTGCTGCAGAAAAGAGAGGGAGGTCCAAGATTTAGTGGAGGAAAGAATCCTCAGACCATATTCAGTCCTTGTGCCCAGCAAGGATAAAATGCTGTGTAGCCTGGGGACTAAGTGTCTGAGGCTAGTCCCAAGAAGAAGGGCTGGTGCTGATGCCACAAAAGAGGCATCCATAGTTGCTCAGAGGAACCACAGAGATGAGATGGTCACCCAAAGGAAGAAAACAAAGCAAGAAGAGAAGAAGGGGAGTATTCAGCAACCGAGAAGATCCCAGGGCGAGGATGGGTGCTAAAATAACTTGGAGTCTGACGGCCGCCTGCTGCCAACAGCTCATTAGCCTCTGTGCACACCAGATGGTCGATCCAGCCTCATTGTACAGCATCATCTCTGGAGGTTCTTTGCAACTGTGCAGTTCTGTGGCTCTGTAATTCAGTAAGTAATCTTACGATACACTGGGTACTTTATCCTTGCAGCCAATATTATATCGGTGCTTTTCATATCCAAAACAGTTTTACAAACTATATGGGTAAGCATCCCTTGGAGGTAAAAAGAGACAAACATTGCATTCATACAAAGTATAGCCCTGGAATAAACACCACTGTCTTCCTAGGATGGAAAATGTCACAAATGGACCTGGCTGCTGTGATCCAAAAATGGTCTTTTAAAGTGACTATGCATTTTTCCCTGCTTACTGTAGTTTTCTCTGCTGTTAGATCATTGTCTTTCAGCTGTGGTCTAAGTCATACCCGTAGAGTAAATTGCAAGACTGGTGATGAACTGCTTTAAATACAAGTGGCTTTAAATAAAGTCAATGAGAAGTGAGGATATGGGGCAGGAGTAGCTGTCAGACATTTCCCACATCTCGATTGTTGTGCTAGACATGTTAAATGAAAAGATTAGTGTTAACATTGCATCTAATGTTACTAGTCTGATGATTCACATACCTTTTATTGATTTCGTTTGAGTTGAGTTTGTAACTGTTGGCTTGGTCTTAATTTATCTAACCGATGGCCAAATGCACTGTTTTCTTAGTAATTCTTGCATTACAGAGAGCTTGATGCAGTGACAGTAACTGTGCCTGGCAGGCTACCATCTGGGTACATGCTAATAAAATAATCATCTGCATAATTTTGGAAGTCATTGCAGATATCGGGGGAAAAAAATGTATTGGGTTTGATCTGAAAATTGCAGGCAGCCCAGTAGAATAATAATGATACAAATAATTTCCCCTAAAATCCTGGAATGGTCTCTGGTGGGATTTGTTTTACATGCGTCATAAAGCTGCCTATGTTAACTTTGCTTTGATATCAAAGGTAAATAGAAGGTGAATGATTAAATAATTTCTATTCAGTTTTGCTGAAAGTAAAATTTAAGCCAGTATGAAATGAACAATTTCTTCTCTGTATTATGACAGTAATGAGGGGGAAACCCCTTTTGTCTTGCATCACTAAATAATAAACTATTAGGGCCTATAGATCTCAGTCACAATTACATCCCATTGTTAGGATCAACGTGTGTTTGTAAGGAAATGTTTTGTAAGTTCGATCTCCAAGGAATATATGCTCTTTGGCTTCTTCTGCATTTGGAAATCAGCTGTAACCTCAAAGCTGCCCCCAAATAAATGCAGAAAAAGTAATAATTCCTTAAGAAGTACATCTCTGTGAGAAGATACATGTGGTTTCAACACATCAGCGCCACACTTTATTCAGGAGTAACTTCCTCTATTCCAGTCCAAAGGCCTTTCTGCAGCTGGAGCTGAACATAAAACATCTTATTTTGGGGCAGGAATGCCCACACATTAGGATATTTTTGAAAGAGCTATTTCCTTATTCAGTTCCCACGCTGTCTTTTTGTCTTTACCAAAAACACTGGAGAGGGTTTAACAGTGCCTGTGGAAAAAACAGTGGAGCAATAAGCCACACTGGTTGGTATCCTGGGTAGAGCAGAGAGGGGGACTGAAGATCTTCTGACATTCATGGTCTCAGATGCCACAAATTGAAACTTCCCAGCAACTGAAGTGGGTGAAAAGAACTGTGGGAGAGAAAAACAGGAAAGCCCACTAAATTCCACCGAAACTAATAAGGTTGGAAAAGCCAGCGTGTAAGTTTTGTAGATATTTTAAAAAACATTTCTCATCTACTGGCTGGGTTTGTAGCCTCTCCCCTCAGACTAGGGACAGTGTTGGATAGCTAATGCTAAAGATTGAACTCAGGCTTTTGAGTGATGGATGTTTAAATGGAAAGCTTGAGCTGGGAAACCAGTTTAGCCAAGTTGGAAGGGACCACAGAATGGAAAACTACCAAAAGCAAGAGATATCAAGACAGCATTAAACAGACTTGCAGAGTATTACTGGAAGCTCATGGTAGGAGGGAGGGACAGATGAACAGGTTTTCCTAGAGCAGAAATTCAAGTTTGCTGTGTAACAAAGATCAAAGAAATTGGACCTGAAATAAGAGCAGAAAGGTGTCCATGTTTTTGAAGAGAAGCTATTAGGGCAGAAGAACCTGAGCCTACAAACCAATAATACTTCAGAGTAGCTAGCAACTGTGTATGTATCAAGGTGCTATGTGGGGGGTTAAGTATATTTTGCCTGCAGCCAAACTCTCTTAATGCTTATAATTTTTAATGTTCAGAAAACTGGAAAGCCTGCATTAGTAACGTGTCCCAGAGAGGCATATTCTGGATGCAGGGGCTTATACCTTCATTGAGCCGGTGAACATTCTGGGAGAAAAAGAAGAGGATGGTGCTGGTAACAGATATGACTCAGAGGGATCAGGGACTGCCACTGCCAAGTGTTTCGCAGCCACTGCTCCATGCCTGCACACCAAAGGCCAGAATCCATGCCGAACGCTTCCCAACCGCAGCAAACTCAGGGCAATCTGGCAGATGTCCATCAGAGACTCAACCACATCTGTGACGCTGTGACAGGTCAGGAGAACAGGGCAGGCGTGGAGAATGAAGCAGGCTCAATTCCCATATCTGCCCCTGAGGCATGGGATGACGTTACCAGTTGGCTGCTGTAGCTGCTGGCTGCCGCGGAAAGGGGAGGTCCCGTCCCCTGTTCCTTGCCACAGGCTCTCACCCTTCTCTGGCATTCCTCCGCCATTCATCTGACCATGCAGTGAGGTGATGTAGGGAGCTATGCCAGCAGAAAATTAATCATTCATTATGGTAAGGTTAGCTCTTGGGCAGATTAACTCCATGAGTTGGGTTAACAGAGATCCAACGAGCGGCTGTGCTGGCACAAGGGAAACAACAACGGCCAACGGGAAACCTGGAAAATCTAACCAGTCGAGTCACTGAATCATAAACATTTGTTTGGAAGTGACCGTCTTGGGAGGCCATCTTGGGCTTAGTGACCATGAAATGATAACCTCTTCAATTCTTGGTAAAGTAAGGAGACGGTTGAACAAAACCACTGCCATGGACTTCCAGAGGGCAGACTTTCGCCTGTTCAGGGCACTGATTGAGAGAGTCCCTTGGGAGACAGTCCTGAAGGGCAAAGGGGTCCAGGAAGGCTGGACATTCTTCAAGAAGGTAGCCTTAGAGGTGCAGGAGCAGGCTGTCCTCATGTGCCATAAGACAAAATGTCAGGGCAGACTGGCCTGGCTGAACAGGGAGCTTTCACTGGGACTCAGGAAAAAAGGGAGAGTTTACCACCTTTGGAAGAAGGGGCGGGCAACTCAAGAAGATTACAGGGACCTAGTTAGATCATGCAGAGAGAACACTGAAAAGACAAAAGTCCAGCTAGAACTCAATCTGGCCACTGTCATAAGAATTATAAAAAAGATTTTTATAAATGCATTAATAACAAAAAGAGAGGCAAGGAGAATCTCCAACCTTGATTGGGGAACATTGCACCAAGGATGAGAAAAAGGCTGAGGTGCTTAATGCCTTCTTTGCCTCTGTCTTTAATAACCAGACCAGTTATGCTCAGGGTATTCAGCCCCCTGAGCTGGAAGACAGGGTCAGATTGCAAAACAAACCCCACATAATCCGTGAGGAAGCAGTTAATGACTTGCTACATCAACTGAACACTNACCTCTTCAATTCTTGGTAAAGTAAGGAGACGGTTGAACAAAACCACTGCCATGGACTTCCAGAGGGCAGACTTTCGCCTGTTCAGGGCACTGATTGAGAGAGTCCCTTGGGAGACAGTCCTGAAGGGCAAAGGGGTCCAGGAAGGCTGGACATTCTTCAAGAAGGTAGCCTTAGAGGTGCAGGAGCAGGCTGTCCTCATGTGCCATAAGACAAAATGTCAGGGCAGACTGGCCTGGCTGAACAGGGAGCTTTCACTGGGACTCAGGAAAAAAGGGAGAGTTTACCACCTTTGGAAGAAGGGGCGGGCAACTCAAGAAGATTACAGGGACCTAGTTAGATCATGCAGAGAGAACACTGAAAAGACAAAAGTCCAGCTAGAACTCAATCTGGCCACTGTCATAAGAATTATAAAAAAGATTTTTATAAATGCATTAATAACAAAAAGAGAGGCAAGGAGAATCTCCAACCTTGATTGGGGAACATTGCACCAAGGATGAGAAAAAGGCTGAGGTGCTTAATGCCTTCTTTGCCTCTGTCTTTAATAACCAGACCAGTTATGCTCAGGGTATTCAGCCCCCTGAGCTGGAAGACAGGGTCAGATTGCAAAACAAACCCCACATAATCCGTGAGGAAGCAGTTAATGACTTGCTACATCAACTGAACACTCACAAGTCTATGGGGCTGCATGGGATCCACCTGAGAGCGTTGAGGGAGCTGGTGCAGGAGCTTGCCAAGCCACTCTCCATCACTTATCAATAGTCCTGGTTAACAGGGGAGGTTTTGGATGAGTGGAGGCTTGCTGGTGTGTCGCCCATCTACACAAAGGGCTGGAAGGAGGTTCTGGGGAACTACAGGCCTAACAGGCTGACCTTGGTACCAGGAAAGATTATGGACAGGTTCATCTTGGGTGTGCTGACATGGCACATGCAGGACAACCACAGGATTAGACCCAATCAGTATGAGTTCATGAAAGGCAGGTCCTGCTTGACCAACCTGATCTCCTACTATGACCAGGTGACCCATTCAATGGATGTGGGAAGGGCTGTGGATATTGTGTACCTTGTGTACCTGGACTTCAGTAAAGCCTTTGACACCATCTCCCACTGCATTTTGCTGGAGAAGCTGGTGACTCATAGCTTGGACAGGCCACTTAGACTCTGTTGGGTTAAAAACTGGCTTGATGGCCAAGCTCAGAGAGCTGTGGTGAACCGAGTTAAATCTAGTTGGCCGGTCACGGGAGGTGTTCCCCAGGGCTCAGTATTGGCATCAGTGTTGCTTAATATCTTTATCAATGATCTGGATGAAGGGATTGAGTGCACCCTCAGTCAGTTTGCAGATGACACCAAATTGAGCAGGAGTGTTGATCTGCTTGAAGGTAGGAAAGCTCTACACAGGGATCCAGACAGGTTGGATCGATGGACCGAGGTCAGTTGTATGAGGTTTAACAAGGCCAAATGCTGGGTCCTTCAGTTCGGTCACAACGGCCCCAGGCAACGCTGCCGGCTTGGAGAAGACTGGCTGGAAAGCTGCCTGGAGGGAAGAATCTGGGGGTTCTGGTGGGCAGCCAGCTGAACATGAGCCGGCAGTGTGCCCAGGTGGCCAAAAAGGCCAACAGCATCCTGGCTTGGATCAGAAATAGTGTGGCCAGCAGGACTAGGGAAGTGATCATGCCCCTGTACTCAGCAGTGGTGAGGCTGCAGCTTGAGTACTGTGTCTGGTTTTGGGCACCACAGTGTAAGAAAAGACATTGAGATGCTGGAATGGGTCCAAGAGAAGGGTAATGAAACTGGTGAGGGGTCTGGAGAACATGTCATATGAGGAGAGGCTGAGACAACTGGGATTGTTTAGTTTGGAGAAGATGGGGCTGAAAGAGTATTGCTCTCTACAACTACCTGAAAGGAGGTTGTGGCAAGGTGGGTGTTGGTCTCTTCTACCAAGTAACTAATGATAGGACATGAGGAAATGGACTTAAGTTGCACCAAGGGAGGTTTAGGTTGGATATTAGGAAAAAATTATTTACTGAAAGAGTGTGAAACATTGGAACAGGCTGCCCAGGGAAATGGTGGAGTAACCATCCCTGGAGGTGTTCAAAAGACACATAGACGTGGCACTTCAGAACATAGTTTAGTGATCATGGTAGTGTTGGGTTGACAGATGAACTTGATGATCTTAGAGGTTTTTTCCAACCTTAATGATTCTATGGTTCTCTGACCTTTGGAGATCATTTGGGCAAACTGCTGTCACAAAGCAAGATCATCACCAGCATTACAACGGTGTTTGGAAGCACCGGCTGTTTCAGCTTCAGTTTCTTTGCATGTGAAATAGGGGTAACCCCACACTACTGGAACTGGATAACTGTTTGATTGTGCAGCTGGAGATCTGTAGGTGACAAGCACTATCTTAGCATGAAGGACTTACATGACCATGCAATGCTGCTGGGTGCCAAGGATTGAAATTGTGGTTTTCCTGGCCTTTGTAGAAGGTTTATGACATGGAGTAATGTTTTAGGTGCAAGGCTGGATTTGTTCAAATATTAAGACTTCTAAGCACGGCCTATGGAAAAAACCACAACCATATGTCATTGGAGAAGGGATGATACACAGCCCTAAATATTCATCTGTTTCTCAGTAGATTTAAACCCAGTGATTGCCTGGAAGCTATTCCTGATGTGATAATGGCTGTCATATTTGTCTACCTAAACACAATGATGTCAGAAAAGAGAGACCTTCTTTGCTCCTTTATAATAACTGTTGCAGACTGGGTCAGTTATAACCGGTTCCTTTTAAAAAAAAATATTTACTTTTCATCAGAAGTTTACATAACATGTTCTCCAAAGGAACAAATACTGTATTTCAGCGTAGTTTGAAACACAGGAGATGGAAAACAAGTTAATGAACAACATTTAAGTCAACATCAAAGCGCTTGCTTTCTCTAGTAAATACCCAGACCATCACGCCATGATGCAATAAGGAGAAGTTCACGGTCGGTCTCTCTCAGCTCACTCTTTAGTACTTTTTTGAGACCTCGTGTGAAAATGCTGCACTGACCTTGAAGGAGTTAACTGCAGGCTGGAAGTATTAATGCAGATATATACCTTAGGGTGAGCCTGATCTTATTAGAGAGGTCTGAGGGAGAATTATATTAAAATCCTACAAATAAATGAAAATGAGAAGAGAAATCCTTAGAATCCTCTCTAGAGGAAGGAAGGGCCTGGTAACAGATACTGTGGGATTCTGGAAAAAAAGGACTACCAGGCTGGCAAGAGAACAGAAAGTGGTGGAGGAAGGAAGAAATACCAGAAAGTTAGTGACCTAAGCCCGTGGCAGGCGTTTTGCCTGAAAGTCCTGTGCTGGGGAAGAAACAGAGCTTGGGTTCCCTTGTGGGGATGAGGATCTCCCTCAAACAAGTCCACGCTCTCTGGATTCAGAACTGGAGACTGCTGGCTGGCGTGAGGACACTTCAGTAGCTGAGCAGACCTTAGGCTAAGCATGAGTTAACTAGAGGGCTGAGTCTTGAAGAGAGCTAGATCTTCGTAGAAATGCGTGAGGAGTTTGTGGTCCAGACAAGGGGCAATCCCAGCCCATTTAAGCCTGGTGGGAACGCTACATAAAATTTTTGCTGCATCTTTTTATTATATCACACTGTGTAGCCTTACTCTGACTGTAACAGGAATTAGCAGCAAACTGCCCCCGTTCCCCTTCCCTGGAGAATAGAAAAGCCATTGGCAGAGGTGGAAGAGAGAAAACGTCATAGCAACATCTGGAGAGTTCCGTGCACTTTCATGGAGTGAAGTGGGCACTGGGGACATGGCACTTTTTATCCTAAAACTCTGTCAGACTGGGCATGTGAAATTGTTTATTTCAGGCATATATTTACCAAACAAGCAAATGGGGCATTGAGCTTGTGACTGGGGAACAGCAAACAAAAAATTTCCTATTTTTGTAAGTCGTAACAACAGGGTTGCTAGGCTTGTGGCAGTAGCATGTAAGGTTTATGAATAGATTTTTGAGGGAAGAATAATATGAGAGGGAGGGTAGGAGAGAGAGAGAGGAAAGTGGAATGTAACATAACAAGCTTTTACCAGTGTTGCATCATGTCACACTATTATTTTTAAGATAATCAATTTTCACAGCCAGGGAAAATGTGGCAGATCTCCTAGGCTTTAGTAAGTGTCTGATAGCTGCCATATGGGGAATTACTGAAGATGTTACTTACATATAACAATTCGGCTGGTTAAAGGGGAGACAAAAATATGTACTATAAATAAGAAAAGTACCAGCCTGGAGGAAAGCTGATAGTGATGTTTCCCAGACATCTTAGGTTCGTCTTAAAACTGATCCTGCTTTAATATGTTCATTAACATCCTCAGCACACAGGTAAGGACACATTTATGCAAGTAAGGGCACATTTATGCCATTTGCTGGTAGCATTTAGAGGGCACCATTAGTAAAGGACGATCAGGATGTGCTACACAAAGAAAGGGCCAGGTGACCTTGAGAAGTGAAGTAACAGAAGTGGAATGAAACTTAACAAAGGAAAGAAGAGAAAAGCAGAATCATGTGCTTGAGAATATAGTGCTGTAAGCTCATCAGTAGCATAAATGAGGGGACAGAAAAATGTAAGCATTCAGCCTGGTTTCAGGATGATTGGACTGTTAGCATGAAGCATCTGGAAAAGAAATGTAGTGTCTGATGGTGTCCTGAGGAACAGCAGAACAGGGAAGTGTGAATGCCTTTGTCCAGGGAACCCATATGATGTCTGCAGTGTTGTATCCTGGTCTGGTCACCCCACTCAGGACTGAGCTTCAGTGGAGGTGGGTGTAGGAAACGGCTTCCAGGATAAGCAAAGTCCCTTATATAGGAGCAGACTAGGGAATAGTCTTTCTATTCTTGGAAAATGAAGACTAAGGAGGGGTAAAAGCAAAGAAGACCTTTTTTTTTAACAGTACAGTCTGTCAGACATTATCAGTCACTAAAACCTGGACAAACTGAACAATCTGTCTGCCTGAAACAGAGCAGTTCACCCGTGTTTCCACAGCCTGTATTTGCATTGTGCAGTGGTCTGGAAGCCCTAGGCATAGGCCAGTCCCTGCAGGCCCAGCAGCGGCCCTCATTAGAGCAAAACCAGCCCTAATCAGGCTGATCTTAACAAAAAAGGCAGAAACTGCAGAGATGAGGAACGGCAATGTGGAGATAATTCCATCTCCCCTGTGTGGGAGGCCGGTGTGCACTGACTGCAGAACTATTAGGTGTTTATCTATGTATTCTTGAAAAAGGAGAATTGGAGGATGCTGATAAAATAGCTCAATCTTGAGCTGTACTGCAAAGGCTGGTTCAAGATCTGCCATTGTGGATGGATCAAACACACGGCTGTAAAGTCAGGTGAATGTATAGTGTGCGCAGATCCTATGGCAAGGCAGTTGTACTAAGTGTGCCAGTAAGGGTACATATCTAAAGCAAATGGCGTGGAGTTGAAGGGGGGAGGCTGAATTGCAGCCTCCAATATGCACACCTAAATCTGGAGTGACTCTGCTGGAGTCAGTGAGGTTACGCTGGTTGGCTTTCAGCCCAGTTTGGTTCGCTTGACCAACTGTCTTTTCACCTTTGCTCGCAAACAGCAACAGATAAAAGTTGGCCTTGTCTGTGCTCGTTTTAGTGACTTAATCCTCAGCACAGGCTTACTTATCAGACCTCTGTACACAAGGCAGAGTTAATTGGCTCAGATCCACCCGAGTGGAGGTCCCTAGAGCTATGCTGATTTTTACCAGAAAATGTTCTGACCTAGCCACTCGATTTCCTTATGTAAAAGAGCTGGCTGATTTTTTTTCATTGAGCTTAAATTAGTGATAAAAAGATAAGTCTTTCCTCATTTCATGAGTTGGGAACATATTTATTGTGTGAGTGCTTGCTGGGGAGGTGAGAGAATTGTTCCCAAGCCATTGGGATGTATTTGTTCCATCTCTCCGGCTCTCTAAGAACACACTGTGTTTTGGCTGCAGCAATGTGTGTCCACCTGTGAGTTCCTGAGTGTTGATGTCACAACCTCTGCCTAAGTGGCCTCTGTTTTTATTAATCTTACCTTACAAGATAAATAAATACTCTCGAAAGACAAATAAGCAGAAGCACAAAAAGCATGGCAACACACGAATGGCTTAAGGTGCAGTACTGACTGACTAGCAGTAGATGGTACTAATGCATCTCCAGTAACATCATCTTTCTGATGGATTTGAAAGGCCAAAAGAGGCTTAGATCTGAATCCACTAAAAATCATACAAGCCAAAGGCTGTAGAATATCGTCTCCTCAACATCAGAGGGTGTTTAGCAGCCCAGTCACGGCCGTATGTCAATCTGTTGAGCTTTGCTGAGTTCTCAGCTGAAAAACGACCATATAGGAGAGTGGCAGGAAGCATAGGAGTTGTTATGAGACTTTGTGAATTTTAAATCTATTTTCAGGAGTTCATAAAAAATTCTCTCTGGCCTGCACTGAGGAAGCACTCTGAAAAATTATTGCAAAGATATGAAAGGCCAGGGTGAAAAACTTCTGAGATACAGCAGCACATATTTTTACTCCTTATTTTAGCCGGTTTTACCCTACTGATTTGTCTGTTCTGTATCTTAATTATCTCTGAAGGAAATCCTACTCTTTCCTCCCTTTGCATATAGGATCCTGCAAATGTCATTAAGTCACATTATTTCACAGCACTGGGGAGCCCAGGGAGCATTTCTATCATCCTTATGCATGTGATTAACACAGATTTTTGTAATGGGTAGCAGTTCACCTGGACTGGTTTCCATGGTACTGTTAAGCTGAAAGTGTGGGATCTGGCACTCATTTGCTAAGAGCTGACGAGGAGTTGAAAGGGAATTTTCCTTCAACCTTTTTTGGTAGAGGTCACCAGCACTAATCAATTTCCTTATTGGATTTCAAGCATTCAGGTACTCTTCATAGACATACCCTCTGAAACTTGCAGTGAAAACTGATTAAAGGGAGACAATCAGATTTGCAATGTGACATTTCCTTAGAGCAACCACTGAAAGGTAAATCAAACACTTGCTAACCAATATGAACCACTGGATTCCTCTGCTTCTTTAGCGATAAGGTGAACTAGTTTTGGTTTGAAGGCTTCATTGCTACCAGCTAGTGCAGTTAATGCATATTATAAATAGGAAGGGATGAATTTCTTAGAGAAAAGATTTTGTTTCGACCAGGAATTGTTTGACTATAACTGTCCCAGCCTTGGGGAATGGGCTTAGATCAGATTTGCTCTTCTAGCCTGTTTTATGAGTTTTATAGTAACCTTCAACTATTCATTAAAATGTCTGAGAAATTAAAAATCTGCTTCTCTTCATTGTGGCATTGACAGGAACAGAAAACATACTTGTTTATCTGTCAGTCACTGTAGTCTAGTACAGCTTTGTACGGTGAAAAAGTGCATGATTTATGTGCACAATAATTGGCACACAATTTGTATATATTGGCACACAGTATGTATGTATAATATTTACTGGCACAGATGTGGTAAAAGCCAGTTTGCCAATGCCTGTTGACTGACGTTTTGAGCATGTTTTTGTATTGCCCTTGAAATTAAGATTAGTGAACACCTCTAGTATTGGTTCCTAGTCATTACTTATATCCCAGTACCAGTTGTGGAAAATCATAGTGATTAAGAACAAAGGTAGCAATCAAGCCAGATCCCAGTGAAATCACTGAAAGATTCCTACAGATTGGATGAGCAAACAGGTCGGTATAGTCTGACCGAATGCCGCTGAAATCAGTGCAAGGACACTTATCCACCTTAGTGGATGAACAGAGTCGGCGTCTGTCTTCTCAGTACATATACACCCTCGCCTTCACCTTTACACCCACACATGTCCCTGCACAGATAGAACTACAGAAGACAGAGCTCTGAAATCAGTTTGAAAACATTTTTGAGGTTAGAACTCATTTTCAAGGAGTCTTGCTTCATCCTAGAATAGTCAAAATCGATCAACTTTTTGTCTAAGTATATAAACCAGGTTTCAGTTGTCAGACACAAATACACTTCATTAGGAATTTAGAGGACTTTTTTTCCCAGATAGCTGTGAAATAAATAATGTAAATATTCTCACTTCCAGACAGGCAAAAATGTATTTAAGAAATGGTTAAGTATACCCGTGAGAGAGCTACCAATCAACACTTTTTTTACTAGTTTTGTTTTGCATTCTTTTCTGACTAGTATATTCATGACCAGCTGTTTTTAGAGCTAGTAAAAATTCTCAAGCTCACATTAGGAAGGTTTTCAGTTACATGATCTGTAGCTACAGTTGTTAGAACACTTGGCACGGCGTTTAAAAATGAGAAAATTGGTTTTGTTGAGTAAAGCACCAAAGCTCTGAAACAATATTTCACTGAACTTACAGAAAATGTTTTTGAACTCTGCTTTTAATGACCAAGTGTTAGACAATTTGGTAGGCAGGGAGTTTCCAAATGTGACTTAAAATGATGTCCATTTAACCTGTGTGAACATTAGGCATTTCAGTGCATTTATAAGGCAAGGACTTGCACCCAATTGACCTCAACTAGTATTTTTACCACATTAATGTGCTAGCTCATCTCACCCAAGAGTTGCCTCCACAGTAGTGGTGAAATATACATGCAACAAAAGCCTCCCTTGTCTTTGTTGCTTGCCTGAAATTGGGAAGCTATCAAAGTTCAGTGAAATCCTAGCAGGATTTGCTCTTAACTCTGCACTACCTAATAATGTTTCTTGTTTTCTGGGCAGAAATTACCTATCTTGTGTGCCATCAGTCTCTGCCAGGTGGCTTGTACAAACCTCTGTCTCTATTACAGAAGCGAGTACAATAAGAAGCATATTTGCACTATGCTGATAGAGAAACTGGGGCTCATAATGGTGCAGTGGCTTGTTGCTCTCACAGATTACTACAGACTCCAGAGGGAAAATAAATGCTTAGAGTTAAAGGAATGGATGAAATTCAGAAGGGTTACAGGAAAAACTAGCCTCCCATTCTCAGAGCAGCAAAATGAATCAAATAAGAATGGGTGATTGGATCTACCACTGAGATTCATTAGGCAGGATCATTTCAGGATTCCTGAAACAAGGTGGAGCCAGTATTGCCAGTAGCACTTCTTCTCCAGGTACCCATGGGGATAGAAGGTCTTGTGAGAGTACCAAGATGGACCAGCCTGGTTTATCCTTTCTGTATTGATGTTTTTGCAGAACAGGGGAAAAACTGTGTCCTTCTGCCAGCCCCTGTGACATGATAGCACCAGGAAAGCTAATGTCTTGACATTGGCTGGGTTGAGAAGGCAACTCAGAGCCTGACTTTGGCCCCTGCAGATGGGGGCTGGAAAACAGGGGGAAGCAAAGGCCATGACAACCCTGCCCAGCTAAGGGTGAGGATGTGTGGGGAGGGTCCCTTCCTCCATGTGTACCCAGCCATGTCACCCTCCTTGCCTCTTCAGCCCTGGACTTCAATGCTGCTTGCAGTAACTCTAGCATTGGGGCATTTCTGCCCTTCAGTTGCCCACTACCCTGCTGTCCCAAACACTGGATGCTCCCTGTGGAGGTGGGACCAGCCTTCTTGCTGGTGTTACAAGCCCCATCTCCCCCTCCTTAAACCCAGTGATATGCAGATACTGGCAACCTCTCGGGTGGTGCTTGCCGCTTGCTGGGCTGGCAAATCCCCATCTGCAGTGCAGCCAAGGGGCTGGGAGACACTGCCAGCATGGTGAGGGTGTACCCCTGAAGAGTTAGAGCTCACTGGCATTAGAAGAGGAGCTTACTGGCCCATCTCAAAAACCCTGGGATTAATTCCCAGTCCTACTATTTACTCCTTGAAAATAATTCCTGACTATGTGCTATAGTCACTGCCTGCATATAAAAATTCAGGAAAAAAAAAAGCTACAGAGTCAAAACAGATCAGCATAAGTAGTGTCAAAGAATCTGGATGATGGTTTTATTTTTAGGAGAGAAGTGGCTATTGCTTTGCGTATGAGTGGACAGAGGATGCAAAAATCCATAAGGAGACCAAATGTTCAGCTTCACATTTAGACACTGCACTGTGTCTCCTCTTAATCAATATTACAACTAAAAGAATCAAGAAAGTTAAATATCAGTGGGGCTGGTTGAGATTTTGTTGTGGTTGTGTAATGAGAAATATGGCACATTCCTGCTTTTTTTGAACTGAGAGTCAGATGGGGTGTAACTAACATTTGTCATGGTGCCACTAGTCAAGTTGAATACATTGGAGTGGAACAGTGAGGGGGGATCAGCAGGAATAATTTGGTCCCACAACTGTGACTTACAAGCTGGAAACAGGACAGGATGGAGACGTGACAGTTCCCTGACAGTTACTTTTGTCGTGCCACAGATAGTTGTAACAATTACACTTACACTTAATTACTGCACTTAGACTGTGGTGGGCTAAAGCACTCAGTAGGATAGGAGGTGTTAAGAAGCAGAATGCGCTTTAAATTTAGAAAATCCCCTTGAGAAATATCCTTATTTCACACTTACTATTAGCAAAGCCAGATTTGGAGAGAAAAATTTTTGCTTCCATGACTGGAACCAGCGTCTTCAGCAAGAAGCAGGTGTATAGAAATCTCTTGTATGGGGACACTGATGTTCCATCTGCTCTGAAAATCTAGTAGCTGCTGAGTCATCTCCCGTGCCATGTATATTTGACATAATTTTTCAACGTTATCAATACTGGAGCAGTGCATGTCTAATGGATAGGGAGGTTTATCTTATTTCATTTTCTTGTGAGCCTGAAAGTAAATACCTGTCTGATCCTGCTACTGTTAAATTCAATGACTAAAGTCCTCGTTTGTTCCAATGGTGGAGGATTTAATGGTGCAAATTTAAATAATTGAAATAAGTGACCGATAGTGATACGAGGCACACATCCAACAGGCAGAAGGTCATTTTCTTCTTAAGCTGTTTATAGGTGTGAATTAAGATGCCTATGAAAAATGCTTTACCGTTTCATCCGGATTCACCCATGTAGCAAAATACATGCAGAGCAAGTAGAGTTTGTAGGGGGAGGACTGGAGCAAAAAAATTACAAATAACATATTGTGCAGCTCACAGTCTTGGCTGGAGCTGTCAGCACCCAGCAGTTTCTGTTGTGCTGCTTATGGGCTGAGATTTCTGGTATCCTGTGCTCATTGCGCACCTTGTATGTTGGGCTCCTTTGAAAATTTAGGTTCTTGTTTTCCTGCCTAATTGGAAGCAGAACTCATTTGAAAATGTATTCGCTTTCCCTCCAGGGATGGTACTACACCAAATTACAGTGTATGCTTTGGCTTAATTTAATAAGTCATAATCTCTTCTCATATTTTATTACATTTTAGTGTGAGGTGATTTTTTCCAGAGATGACTCAAAATAATACAAAAGAAACAAGCTTGTCCTGTGAACAAAACGTGAATTATAGCTGATAAAATCAAGATAGTTTGAAGGCTTGCCAGCACAAAGAATGAACTCCCTCAGATTCCTAACTTACAGAGTAATGTTAACAACCCCAGATTTCCCCAGTAATTTTGAAGTTTAAAGGAACCTTAAGGACACTCTGAGGAAATCAACAGAAAGAAAAAAAATTCCTGTTAATGCAGAGAAGAATTGCTGTGAAATGAGGAAAAGAACAAGGTGATTGCTGCTGTTCTGATGAAGACTCACAGCTTACGGTGCTCTTGGACACACTTAACCCGTGTCGTTTGGATGTGGATGTTGTTATGCTCGTTGGGAACTGCCATAGCAAGGGAGTATGTAATGCTGCGTGTGAAAATGTCAGCATAAGCAGAATGAGGTGTTCACTTGGTTTTCTGAAGTTTTTTTGCATGGGGGATATTGTGCTGAAGCTCTGTAGACTGCATTATCTCACAGCTCCTCGCCAGGTGCTGTTCAAGATGTGAGCTTTGGCTTTTAAAGCCATTTACGGCTGGAATACAGCGCTCCGCTGGCTCAGGCTGCAAGCCTTCAGACGGGGTGGGGAGAGTCTGTGTAAATTCAACATGAAGCTAAAATTGAGCATTCAAGATTTACACCGTGAATCTCATGTGATTTGGTCGTCTGGGAGAGCTGATGTTTATTTTAATGTTGGAGAGCATCTTTCAGTCAGGCCTCTGTAAAAAAGAAGCGGAACTAATTCAAAGAAAGAGTATATTGGGTTTGGTTTTTTTTAATATATTGAACTCATGTTTAAGGATCCAAATAAATTCATGAAGATTCATCCTATAAAATCCAATAGAAGAGCCTCTCTTCATCCTCGTCAGTTTCTCTGTTGCTGAATGCAAGAAATAAACTGATTTCAGTGGCGACTGTGAGTTGAAATCAGCCCCAGTACAGTAAAGAATGAAAGAATGTATGTAAGCACTTTTACATTAAGGTTTTAGATGTAGGTAGAGTTGTGCCTATAGTGAAACTTGTGTTTTGCTAAACAGGTTTAGGTGTGAAAGAGACAATTGCATAAAGCGCATGAGGCTCTGTCTCTTCAAAATGTTCTGAGGAACTTTGTCTCACGCTGGAGCTTTTTTCACAATGCACATGACGTATAGGCTTGGTATTTTTAGAATTACAAATAATGCAAAAGGCTGTTCTTACTCCATCAGAACATTCATTTTTCTAGATGCCTTACACTAGAGTTCTCAGAAGTTACGCGCTGATTCTGAACCTCAGTGTCATCTGCACAGTCTGAGGGATTTATAATCACCATGCTTCTCTCCCTCGTGCTTTAGAGATATGTTCTTGAATGTTCCCCCCAGTCTGATCTCTGATGGTTGTTTTCGGGCATCTCCAAAAATGTTAATTCTCAGAAATTAGGCATCTTAAAACACTGGCAATATATTAAAGTGTCTGAAGATCATATTCTAGGCTTCCTTTCCAGCCTTGGGTAAGTTGCTTAACCTTTCTGTAGCTTCAATTTCTTCACCTGAAAAGGAGGGAGAGTATCTATGTTCCAAGGACACTGTGCAGCTTGATTCAGAAATGTGAGCAGGAGGTGCTCTCAACTCCTGGGGTGCAGAATGCAATTAAGCTACCAAATAATATTAGTACTAAATAACAATACATATTTATTCCTAATATACCATTCTCCTACTTCATGGAGTGCTTTCTAAAAGACCATACACATTACAGAGCAGCATGCTCTGTGTGGTATGGGTGAAGCCTTAGCTTCAGGTAAGTTTTCCTATTGGCTTGTGTGGGGCCAGAATTTTACTTCATGGTCAATCTTCAACCTGCATAAATCAGTGCAAGGTCGAGGCTTTTATACTGTGAAAATGTGAGTTGTCCTTGATTTTATAAACCCCGCACAACTGTTTATTAGGCATAAAATTTAAAAGGAGAAAAACCATGAGAATGCATTTCAAAACAGTTAAATATTGCTGGCATTAAATATACTTCAGTATTATGAATAATTTTGAAATATTATTCAGTGGAAAGATAAATCAAGGTTCAGCAATATCCCAGAGATATCAACAATAGTCATTGAAACTGCTGTCTGAAATCAGTGTGTACTTTCCAAACTATTCAGAGGACTGGTCCCTGAAACAAAGAATTCAAAGCCTGAGATGGAGAGAGAGAAATCCCTGAAACAAACAAAAAAAATAGCCTCTCAGTGTTTTTCAGAAACTGAGATTGGAATTGGCCAAGGTTGATAGCAGTCTACTGCTGACTCCCGTATCCTTTAGGATTTTGTTAAAAATAAAGACTGCAACACAAATGAGATTGAGAGTGTACAAAATTGGAGATGAGGAATCAGTTCCCCACTGCCACATTTTTAGCCTGAGAAGTACATAGCTACTATTTGAGGCAGACTTTTCAGTTCTCCTTGTATAAGTTTAATAGTGGTTATTTTGAATGCATGCATCATACTGAAAGGGTGGTGGAATGGCTGCTTTCTAGTTCAAGGTCTGCTGCTGAAAACATTTTCTGCTTTATTAGCTGTATGCATGCTGTGATGTCTCATAGTGCTCAGTGAGAGTACTCTTGGGTGCCAGGATTTGCAGGATTCCAGAACAGGAGACCAGAACAGAATGTAAGATTAAGCTCTGAACTGGTACAAGAGGACAAACTGCAGGTGTGTAGAGGGTAGCAAACCTACACTAGTTGCTGCCAACTTACCACCTCCTGATGTCACTTGGAGTTTTCTCTGTTAACCTGTTGCTGCAACATGTAGGTCTAATAAATCACTTTTCTTTACATCATATGCACCAAATGTATCTCTGCTCTGTTTAGTTCTCTATCAGTCAATATCTGTGAGCCATTTTCTCCAACCAAGAAAGCCACTCTTTCACGGAGAAACTCTTTATCAGCCTGGCAACTTGTGAACTCCTTAACATTTGATCCGATACAGACAGTGCTCCTGATGAAATCAATAGCTGTATTGATTGAGGAGCAACCTGAGGGACTGGGCCCTGGACAGGGCTAACGCAGCCAAGAGCTGGAGTCAGTGATTGAAACGCTTTCAGTAGAGTTAGGAACTGTCCCCTAAGACAGATTTTCTGCAGGCTAGAGATTTTAGATGTCCTTGTATGAACTCTGATATATAGACAGCTCACCCCTAAATCAATCTTTTCATCCTACGAACATGACTCTCAAAGTTCGCACTGTGACTGAACTCCCAAGAAGGTCCTGAAGGTCCTGCCTTTCATGCTTCCACAGTTGTGTTCTCCATTAGGTGAAACATTGGCTCTCTTCAGTACAGAACAGTGCAGCTTACTGGCTCCTTTGACAGAATGAGTCTCCTTGGAGTGACCGGGAACAGCAAGACCTCGGAGCTACTCTGGTTGTGCTACCACAGCCATTACAACCCTTTTCTTAGCTCTCCAAATCTTTTCAATGCTTGTGTAACACTTTCACCATCTAGTCTTCCCAAAGTAAACCTGAAAATGAGCACTGTCACCCCAGAAAAAACAACTTGTTAATCTCCATGGTCATCCAAAGGACAAATCAAATGTGGAGCACTTTAGTAGCTGGGCTTTATAACCTCTCTGCCTCTTGCCAGCATGATCAGCCTCTGGAGACCTCAGAGATTCGTTCCTCACCTCGGTTAACCAGCATTGTCTAGCAGCACAGCTGGGGTCAGTTACACTTACTAAAACTCCTGACCTTGGATAAATCTTCAGTGATCCCCTCGGCAGAACAACATCCTTCTCCAATACTGATAAAAGGCCTGATTCTCTGCATCATTACGCAGTTTGCCATTGAGTTGTCCTTGACTAACACCAGAGTTAGGAAAACACAGCAAAGATTTCTGAAGTGTTTACATGGGATATTACTTTGGGGGTTTTTGGTCCTGTTTTGTTTTGGGTTGTGTTTTCTGTTGGTTGTTGTTGGTTTGGTTGTGGTTTTTTTTAAATTATACTAATTAATACTTTTTCCATGGCACAGTGGGAATCAAAGCTAGAATAGTGCATCTGCTTATCAGTACTGCTGTTGTAGTGCAAGACAGTATCACTTGTTGCAATACATATGATATCTACAGGATAACTAAAGCTTGGTCTATGTGGGGAAAATATTGGAGAATTAAACAGATACATAAATTTAAGGTCGGGTGAAAATATATGTGGACATTCTACTGGTGTATGAGAGGTTTCTCTGAGTTTAGCTTAAAAGGAAACTCAGAGAGACACCATTTCTGGGTATTTTGCTACCCTGCAAACAATGTACTAACTTAATTAAGTGTGTTTTCTCTGTTTAGTGTGCCGGAATTTTGACCTGCTGTGTGGGCCACAAGAGGTGTTCTTAGGTAAGTGCTCAAAAACCACTTTTTTTTTCCTGTGTGGGTTTTTTTCTTGCCAGGTGATTCAGGTCAGCTACTGTGATAAGCCAGGATCAGATATCCATCTTTGAATCCAATTGTGCTTAAAAAAAAGGTTATTGTCTCCCACTCTTTCCTCCTCTCTCAGTTGTTTGTCGGTGTCTCCCTGCCAGATGTAATCACATCCTCAGATTGCTTGCAGAGCTGTTCAGAAAACGGTCCTTAAGTTGCTTCTGACAAAAATCCTCTGGGTTAGCAAAAAGCTATTACTTAAGCCATCTTAAGTAAACTTGTCTCGTTTTGATTGATAGGGATTGGGAATGCTTAAAAGATCAGAGCGTAAGAGGCGACGTGTCCTGCCTGCCTGCCTGCTGATCTGGTGGCAGGGCAGTGGCAGGGAGCTGGAGACAGTAACCACTCGAGAATTTGCAAATAATTCCTCAGTCTCACTGACACAAGTGGAGGTGGNACGTTGATTTTTAAAAAGAAAAAAAAAAAAAAAAAGAAAACGTGGTTGTTACATGCTAGGTGGGCTGCTAAGACTCTGGTGTAGGCAAGACAAATTCTTTATAGAACACTCTACGTGTCAGTGAGAACAGCAGAAGGGAAGAGTCCACTTCCAATGTCAACACAAGTTAGAAACACCATTTCTCCACCTGAAGACAGGCACATGTTGTGTAATGTCATATGAGTCTAAAGCTATAGCTCTCCAGTATGAAATATTTTTCAGCAATGCCAGCTTGAGTAGTTCCCACCCCTGGTTCACTCCAGCGACAGAGCACAGTCCCTCAAGAGGTCATCTTTGTTGGCAGCAAACCGCTGTGCAAAGTGAGTAATAAAATCAGGGATCATTTCATTCTTGAAGAAAACAGAGCAGGTAACTATGCCTGAAAGTGTCTGCTAAGGTGACGCATGGCTGAATTGCTCCCCAGTTTGCTCCTTAAACCACTCTGGCTTTGTAGAACAATATTGCATACATGTGTACATATATAATCTGTAATAGGGTCTGAGTAACGCTTCCAGTGGAATAGCTGGGGTAAAGGAGTGCTACTTATGTGGCTGGAAGAATCTAAAGTTGAGCCCTTAAAATGAAAATTAACAACTATTCCTTGATGACAGCAGAGGGTCAGTGCGCAAAGTGAGGAGTTTAGTAATACTGGTATAGCTTAGGAGTTAAATATCTATCTTGAACCAAGTATCCTTCCAGAAAATTCTCACTCTTCAAATCATTATAAGATGCTTTCAGCTCTCCCAAGATGATATGATGGATGGTGAGAAAAGCAAATTAAACATACTGAGTTTAAGCTGGTTTACTGCTTAACTGTATCCTCTACTGGGTTTACTGTTTTTCGGTTTAAGCTGTAAAAGTGTTATTACCATCTTAAAGCTGGGAGCTCCAGTCTCCAAATCCCTATATCATCACGCAAAAGTAAATGGGACAGTGAACTGACAGACACTGTCATAACTTACCCGCTGGAAGCTCATGCAAACTTCTGACACTAAAATCCTGCCTGTGAAGGCACAGAACCAAATCCCATCTTCACCTGAGACAAATGCTGTTTGACTACAACAGCTTTGGGTGGAGCTACATCTACACCATCAGATGCAGTTCAGGGCCAGCCCTTACCTTCTGTATATCCACAGGGGATCTTACCCTCTTGGTGTCTGTTTGAGCAGTCCCAGTGCAAGAGCACCCCTCATGATTGAAATCTTTAAGGAGAAATACAGAGATAGTGGTGGGAGGGTGGGAGATGGGATTTTCCAGAGAAGTCTGACCCAATTAGTTCTTCCAAGGATGAGCTGGGATTTCAGGAATATCTCCTGGCAGACTCCTGCAAATAGGGACCATCCGCTCTGGTCCTCGGAGGCTGTCTTTCCCTCCCTCCCTCATCTCCGCCATGGCAGGGCTCCCTTGGAGCAGCATTGCCAAACATCTGGTAGCTGCTGCTGCCTCTGGTGGCTTCTCTGCTTGCCAGGCAGTGAGCCCCAGGAGCAGCTCACACTATCTCAAGTGACAGTAGTTAACTGCTCTTTCCCTTTCTCCATGACTGTCTGCTTGGCCACTGTCACCTTAGCATGGGTTTGCTGTTGCACCAGGGTTCCTCCTTCTCCAGCAGGATTGAACCTGGGGACGGAACTTGGGGCAGGAAAGACAGTGTGAGAAGCCTTCTCCTTCCTGCTCTTGTTTCAGTGTACAGTCCAGGCTGTTTTTCTGACACATTTCTCCTTGCTCCCTACAAAGGCTCATTTTCTCAGGCTGATTTCAGAAGCAGTGGGAGATGCTGATGTGAAGCCAGCGTTGTAAAAGCACACTGAAACCTAGCTTAGACTTGGAACCTGGCCTAGCCAGATCAGCAATAAAATTTTCAAAAGGAAAGAGGAAAAAAGCTATTTCCCATTCACAGGAGCAGTGGGGTGTTTTCCATGGGAACAATGATGTTCTGGTTAAGTTCTAAGAACTTTTCTAATTATTAGGCCAAACCAATGTGAAAGCTGATGTCAGCAGGAAGAGCTGATGGGAGGAATTATAATTGTGTCTGGGGCCATATGAAAGCATTATACCATGTCTTGCTCCAGACTTTGCATGAGTCATTTTCCTCCTGGTCAGGATTTTGTATTGAAGTGCAGGCTGGCAGTTGTCTGGATCTATCCTTGTGCCAAAACTACTGTGAAGTTGGGTTTGTTTGGTTTTTTTCCAGTGCCACTGTGAGAAGTACCGTCAATAGAAATTCTTCGCTGTGGAGGGAGCATCAAGCAAGGCATCACACTGCATGGGGCAGTAATTGCAACACTTGCTGCTGATTTATTGTCAGCAAGTTCTCCTGTGGAAAGAGTGCTTCCTCAGTTCCATCCATAAAACTCCACTGGTTTCAGGAGGAGTTATGGCTGCGTGCCACTTCTGAGTATCTGCCTCTGAGCGCTTAGGTCTTTAATTGTGTGTAGGTTTTCTGTAGAAGCCTGTTTGCTGCAGAGACCTACCTTTAGACACTACACTGCAGGACTCTTCCCAAATTCTACTGTATTTTCCATCTGTCAAGCTGACATAACAGTTTTGACTTGATTAGAAGGCATTTTTAAAACCAGATCCACCAAGCGATCTGCCTCTTTCCTCCCCTTTCAGCTCATCCCAGCTCCTCGTTGTGTCACTGCAGAAGTACCCGCAGGATTGGATTGGACTCCAGGATGCTCTGAAGAGACGGAGTCACCAATTTATTGAAGTTGTCAACAGGTGAAATGGGTTACAAGACTGTGTAAATCTAAATTTTGTCAGAAGCCACAAAGCAAGAGGTTATGTCATAGAAAATGGGCAAAGCCTGGAAATGATCCGACAGTTGTGTCAAGCACTTCCTGCTACAGTCTTCAAATTAGAGAGGAAAGCCCATCAGCTACCTTGGGATCCATGTCATTCATGTCCACATGATGAGTTAAGCCACAGCACTAGCATCAGTCACATTCATTCACAACTCTACGGCACTTGCTGGAATCCTCGTGCAGTCT
The DNA here is from genome assembly GCA_013389965.1 of Todus mexicanus. Lineage (NCBI taxonomy): Eukaryota > Metazoa > Chordata > Aves > Coraciiformes > Todidae > Todus > Todus mexicanus. The sequence continues at coordinate 47,891 of WEIS01039567.1, forward strand.
TTCCCATACATAATCTGGTAGGCTTTGTTGTACGTCAAGCCTGCTTAAATGTTCATGCACTTAAAATATTCAAAGGCTTCTGTCACTCCCACACTGGCAGAGCTTCCCCTTCCTCAAACATCTCCTGGGCTGCTCTGGGAGAGGCTTGACTTTTTAGCCACTATGAGTGTTAGGCGTGTGCTCTGAAGAGTCTGTGGTCAGCCCTGGCATGAGGTGTCTATTCACACTTGAGAACGGATTTTCCCAGGTTCAAACGTGTGGGTACTCAGAACTTTTCCGTTTGTGCATGCAAGAATGGGCACTTGCACTGAACGCACCAGCTTTGCACAGGATTTGAAAGCACGATTGCTTTTTATTTAGTAGCACAAAAATATACGCATCTACCAAAAAAGGAAAAAACCTACAACACCACAGAACACCAGCAAAATATCTCTAGCTCCTGCCTCTGTTTCTTCACCATCATGGGCAGTAAGTCCCATAAGTTGATCAGGTTTTTTTTGCAGTTCATCTTAGGGCTTTTGAGCCCTGCAGTCTTTTCCAGCTCTGCCTTTTGGCTAGTACCTCAGCTAAACCAGAAGATGCAGGCTGAGAAAACATTTCCTTCTTCTGCCCTGTCTTCTGCTCCAAACCTTGTGTATTTTGAAGAATGTGTGTTTCTATACCCCAAAGACTGATATATCTTGAGTTATGTATTTGTTTTTGATAATTTTCTCTGCTGCACACAGCAGCCCTCTGCAGAAGAGCTGCAAGAAGTGACTTTTCCTGCTCCACCTTATCTTCCTCTGACAGCAACTCCTAAAACAGATAAGCCTCCTTCCATCAGTCTTTCACTATTTTCTGTGATGCAAATTCATAAAACCGGAATTAAAATTCATTCTGCTGCAGTATGTGGTGGTTTCCCTCTCGACAGTTTTCTGAGTGAGAGCAGCAAGTGTGAAGGTGTTGAAAAGCAGCCCGCAGTGCTCCATGTCAGCTGTAGCTCTTGAGCAGGAAACACTGCTGTAGCGAGATCAAAAACTGATATTAGCACGGTGTCTGGGGCAATGCTGCCTATTCTTTTTGTTCTGTTAGAGAACATGCTATTTTCCCGCTCCGTTGCTTCATCTGTAGCACACTGGTAGTGATGACTGTCATTATTTTTATTAAGGGATAGTCTATAACTTTTCAGTGGAAAATTGGATTCGTGACAAAAGCATTTTGCTTAAATTTTTGTCTTTAGTGGGAAAATTTCACTTTTTTTAAATTAAAAAATCTTTCAAAGAGTATATTTTTTACCTTTAACTTTTAGAACGTATTGCTTTAGTGCAACGTTGTTGATTTTTATGGGACATAGGGACAGATGTGTTTATATTTTCTGTCTGTTTTTATGGCTTGCTATTACAGCACAGACTCTTGTGGTTCTTCAAAAATACCATTCAAGTGCCAAAGAATGAGCAGAGGCGCAGTATCTATTTCACAGTTTCATCAGGATAAATCCATGCTAGTGCCACTGACAGCAAGGCAGTTTCATTGGATGTATGTCAGTCTATCCACGGGGTTTCTTGACTGGTTGAGCGCTGGGGGCAGAGCTCCCTAGCAGAGACATGGCTTATATTGGCAGAATAATGGTAATCTTTTGCCAATATACTTCACACTAGTCTCCCATAATGCATAAACTATGTCTGGACGAAAACTTGTTTCTGCTGACGCTGCTTTTGTCAGAAGAAGAAAAATATCCAGCCTCTGAGCAAGACAGTCGTGTGACCAGACACGTTATGTGCAGGCAAGGGCTCAGACGTAAGATCTGGTCCTGGCTGCCACCTGGCTGGCACCACCCCTGGCTGGGTTTTCAGCTCTTGTCAGTCTGTTGTACTAAAACAAAAAACACTGCTTCCCACCCCTTGGATGCTTGGGTCAAAATTATAAAGATGCCAGCAGATTTGGTAGGTAAAGCAAGTCCCCCGCCTAGTCTGTGATTTTCCTGCAAATGGTTGGGTTCACCGGGTGACCTGCCGGCAGAATAATGGGCTGTCTTCTTGGTGATAAGCCACAAAACCCTGGAGGCACTCCTGGCACCTTCTGAAGTGCAATCTAAGGTGCATGTCAGCACTGATTAAATGGAGGCTTTATAGAAGGCAGTTTGGGCCTTGATTATTTCAGAAGCACCAGTAGTCAGGGAACTGGATCACTTGAGCTGTCGGCTGGGTGATTTAGTGCAACTCCTATAGGGAATAATGAAGGTTGTGATAAACTGCAGTGTAAGAAGCCGGTAAATAACTTTTATGGTAGAACTGTGTTTGGAAACACTGAATAATGGCAACTAGTGTCACAGATCTTATGGAAAGGTGCTTTCCAGAGTTATATATTTAAATGGACGGAGTAGGTCTAAGCTGTTCTTTGGGAACTCAGCTGAAATCGATAGAATGACTTCAAGGTTGATTTAAGAAAAGAAAACGCCATCAATAATGTTACATATTTATTGATAACATGAAGCAATTAACTCCTTTGGAGAGGAGGAGTAAATGTGTTTATGTTAATGTTGATTTATTACTTTATTATTTCTATAACACAAAACAAGACTTCCAAACCCTAGCATCCACTTGCTATTTTATCTTGGCCTATTTATCAGTTCTTTTTATCATGAAGCCCACACAAATGAGGAGAGACATTTATTATGTTCTTTTTATTTCACTATGCATAATTCAAATCTGGAAATACTGTTTTCCAGAAGAAATGAATGTTTATTTTTAACGCTTTTTTCAGATTTTGTTTTCTATGGATTATTTTAAGAGTTGCTCACATCTCGGTCTTTATTTTTATTGTTTTTAAATTCAGAAAACTCTATAAATTAATGTCCAGCAGAAAATGAATTCTTACCGTCTAGTTGTAGAATTAGATCAATAGATTCTCACTAAAAATTATACATGAGATTCCTTTTATGCTTTCATGAGCTGACCTTCATTGTTATTCTAGCAACATTTTTTTCAAAGTAACTGAAGTCACTCTGAAATCTGATTTACTTTTTGGTGCTATAGCATGGCTGCTGTACCCTGGACAGGTGCTTGTATTGACTGTAATTACAGTTTGGTTTGATGACACTCGGTGTGTTGACACACACGGAGATAACTTCTCAAAAATCTCTCTGCACGAGTCATAGGGCTCTTTTCTCTGCTTCCCCATGCTTTGGGCACTTAGGGAGCGTAGGCAGCTGACATTTTACTCTGTTGGGACCTGTATTGACTGGGGTGCATGACTGTGAACGCTGATGGATGGCGGAGGACCAGGTATGTGCTGAACCACCAGACCTGATTCTGTTCCAGTTACAGCTGGTGCCCAAGTTTACTCTGACTTCAGAGAGCAGGCTGCTGGGCTGGGCTGCAGGTGGTAGGACCTCTGGATATTTTTGGAAGGACTAAGTGGCCGTGACCACTACCTGATCTCTTTGGCATTCATTTTTCATATTTTCTGTGTAAATCCTCTGCAGGCCTTGTTTTTCTGACTCCTTGTTATTTACTGGAGTGAACTCAGCACTAGTGCAAAGCCTTGCCCTGACCGCCTCACATACTGACATCCAGCCCACGATGCAGCTCTCAGATGCTCTGGTGTATACGATGATGATGCCTAGAGATTTACATAGTGCTGGGACCTTGCATTTTCTGGTGAGTTTTTGTCTCCCTTTGCAATATCTGTCGCCAGGTAGAGCACAGTGGGATGTGCTGCCATGTAAGACGTGTTGGAGAATCTAGGGATTCCAAGAGCACAGTAACAAAGGCACAATTTAGGGCAGGTCAGACAAAAGCTTTGTTAACTATGATCCTAGTGTGAGAGAATATTTGGACAGCATCTCCCTCTCTGATCCCCCATTCCCTGCCATGTGATTGCAGAGATCCAACCTATAGGCTGTTTTAGAAAAAAACAAACAAACAAACAAAAAACCACAAAACCAAGAAGGTGAAGAAAACAATCATTTCAATGCAAACAAACCCAGGTATCCACCCCTGGGAGGGATGGACTCTTTCAATAGCCTGTTAACTCCACAATTCTAAGAAGGAACCAAACAGTAAATAATGTGACCAGATGGAGAGATGGTTCTTGATCGAGCCTGTCAGAGTGAAACACCCAGTGTTATCTTAGCTCAGAAGCGGGGAGTTGGGAACTATCACAGGCTGTTAGCTTTTAGTCAAAGGCAACATTCTTTTAGTTAGGATAAACTTCTCGGCCATATTAATAATGTTACCACCACAGAGGTAATGTGGGGTGAGTGTTGTTTTCCCTTAGGTTGCAATGAATCTGCAATTGAGGTCAAAACTCCTTCCCTAGACCCCCTGCAAAGAAGAGATTTTAAAATCAGAATTGTTAGAAAAGTGTCAAAAAACATGAATAGCAGCAGGGAGCTGCTGTGGCTTGTGAAGTGGCATAAGGCGAATCTGAGGGATGCCAGGAGAGTAGGAAAACAGTTAGTGCAATGCTTGATCTCTGCCTTTTGGATTTCAGGAAGACCATTGAAATTTGGGATCATGATGGTCAGCTCCGTGACCTCTCGCTACAGCTCTGTGGTTTTGACTTACAAGTCCTCGGCAGCTTCTGACTGACAAGGCAGTTACTATAAACCGCAGTTAGTAACTATAAAAATGTTCTTTTTGGCAAACAGACAGTATCACTAGATGACATCCTAGGTGAACTTCTGTTCAATCAGGGATTCTTTGATGAGCTTTTTTCTTTTGCTATTTTCCCCCTCAGAAAACCCCCAGCTTTTCAAAATTGATATGATTCATTAACCAGGATCCTTTTCCACTACTCTTCTAACTCAGCCAAAGCACGGAATTGCTTTTTCAGAATGTGCATGACAGAATGTTTTGACATTTTTAACCTGAAATCTTCAGATTTTTATTTCAATTGAAGTTGCTTTCTACTTGCAAGTTTTACAAAAATGAAGATCAGAAAATTTAAATGAAAAAAATTAAAATAGAAACAAAATGTTTAAAAAAGAATGACAACAAAACACATTGAGTGACTTAACCTGAACGTTTTGTTTAGTGCTCAGTTTGCAAAATTTCCAAGTTTTCCTTGCAGCAGGATTCTTTGATTAGTGCAGAGGTTCCTCCTGCCCTTCAACAAGCCTGTAAAATTGTGACACAGCAAAGTCATCCCTGAGGAACGGGCCTCTGACAAGGTCCAGAGTGTATTCTGACATTTCAAACAATTTTGCGAAATAGTAAGTTTTTCCTGTCTCTTTATTCCTGCCTCTCTTGAACTGCTGGAAATAATTTCTTTGGATGAAACTAGCAAAAGGCTTTTCATGGGTACATGAATGGATTCAGGTAGTAGCACATGTAATTGTGTAGAAGAATATAAAAGAGTAAGAGCAGATTAGAAAATTGGCAGCCACAGTCCTATCATTCTTCATCCATTCATTTGGTTTATTTGTTCCTCTCTAGAAAGTGGCTGTTTCTAGTCTCCTCTGCCTTGTCTTTCAGTAATGCTGCTGCTGTCTGTGGAGCCAACTCCATCTCAGACCAGCCATGAGTTTCTGAAATTCCTCCTCCCCACTAAGCCAGAGCACTGCCCCTCATGGGGCAAGGCAGCAGGTTTTGCTTCTGCCTGGGTACAGCACTGCAAAGGGGATGAGCAATGTCCTGGCAGAAAGAAGTGCTGCTCAAACTAGTGCAGGTGTACTTGCCAGCCCCAGAAAACCTGTATACAGGTAAAGCAATGCAGTTATCCACTGCTCTGGGTTATGCTGTCATTCTGTACCAAGACAAATTAGTGTACTCGGAAGCAATCAGAAGTAATTACTCTTTAAGAAACAATAGACGTCATTCTGTGGCTTCTATCTGACAGCTGAAGACCTTGGCTTCCTGTGAAAAACCCATACAGCTTAATCTTCTTGTGTCAGATCATATTTCCCTGTCTTCTCTTGGTAAATGTTTACGTTGCTGCAGTAAAAGGGGCACTGCATGATCTTGGCTAACAGGGGACTGTGTGTTTAGAGATAGTAATAGGATACAGCATCTTTCAGCTATCACAAGATGAATGCAAAGAAGGTTTGCAGGTACGGAACAGCACCTCTGCAGGGGCTTGAGTGGTCCAATATTCGGGAGCAAATCCTGCTTCCATGAAGTCAGTTCCTACTGTTGCACGTGCTGACACTGCTGCACAATGATAGGAAATGAAACGATAGGAGGTGAGCATGGAGACCTGGCTTTTTCTTCGCTCTTCAAGTAAGATGCTCAATTACATTCCAACTGCTTCATTTTAGGAGTGTAAATATACACACCAAACCCTGATTTGCCACCCCTACTGCTTCATTTTCATTCCCAACACCTGCTTTGTCATTTTTAGGTGTTTCCTCAAAGACTGAACTCTTCCTAAAGGCTCCAGCGGCGTCTTTGAAACCTTATAGAAATACAAAGTCAGTGTATGTGTCACTCAGTGACTATATTTTCCGTTCTCCAGGATGAACTGCAGGATTCATCTCAGTGAAGAAGAAGCCAAAGAGAGGCAGACTGAGATCTTGGTGAGCTCCATACTTGTCATAATTATAAAGTGTGCCTCTTTCTTAGGTAATAGAGTATAAATTTCAGATCCTGGCAAGTGCTGTCCTCACTGATGCTGTCCTCAGAGGGTTGTTTCAACCTTTTGTAACTTATCTTTACAGTAACTTGTGGAAAGTGAAGACTAAGTAACAACAAAGTGATCTTGTGGTTAACTCAGTTAAGCGGGACATTTGAAATCTGGATTCTGTTCCTGCCTCGGTTTTGGATGTCTTGTGTAACTGAATAGACAGTGTCCAGTCACTTGGGTTCTCCTTCCATCAGATACAACGAAGAACATTTCTATACCATCAGAAGGTGATTTTGAATAGAATAAAATAATTAAGGCTGGAAAAGACCTCTTAGATCATCGAGTCCAGCCTATGACCTACCACCACCACTCAGCTAAACCTTGCCACTAGGTGTGGCATCCAGTCTTTTCATAAATACCTCCAGGGACGGTGACTGCCCTGGGCAGCCCATTCCAGTGTTTTATCCCCCTTTCTGTGAGGAAGTGCTTCTGAATATCCAATCTAAACCTCCCCTGGTGCAGCTTCTGGCTTGATTTTTTTCATCAGGAGGGTGTTGTAGCACTGGAACAAGTCACCCAAAGTGGCTTTGAAATCTCTGTATATTTTTAAAATGCTATCAAACCATGGTTGACCCAATCTGGTGTTGGCTGCAGTCCTGCTTTGATGGGAGGTTGGACTGGGGATCTTCAGAACCCCCTCCAACCAGCATTTCTGTGATTCTAGGAGTCTAATTAGCTTTGTTACTATGTGGAGGTATCAAAGTTATTTTAGGAAATATCTGTATCTGTGCAATGGAAGCAAACAAGATAAATGTTTCTTATCCTCTATCGCTACTATTAAGTAAGTATTCTAACAAAGGCAAACTCTTGAATTGCCTTGCTTTCTGGCTCTCAAAGCAAGATTAAGGATAGATATTACATTAGATATCCACTTTTCAAATTAATTTTTATATCATACCCATTGGTTATGTGCATTACATAATCACTTATTTGATAACACAATACTTATATCACTTGTGTATAGTAATACCAAACAAAAAAATTGTCAAGCATTAATTTTAAAAACATGTTGCAAAATACAGCTTAAGTACATCAGTGTCTTATGAGGATCCCTGAGGCTGAAGTATCTTCCCTGCCTACAGACTTTTCAATCTAATATATACATGCTCTACAGAGTTAACAGCTGTTACTATTCCACTAATGGGAAGTATTTTCTCTTTCTTATGTTAAAGATATATCATTATTCACTTCTTTCTGTCTTACATTCAAGGTCCAAATAGTCCTATCTCTATAGCAGACACCAGAACTTAATTAGTTCTCCCAAAACTCAGAGTGACTCTCACATGCGCTTCTCTAGCTATTAATGCTGAAAGCTCTCACATAAAGAACAAGAACTGTAGTGTAGTAATAATAAGAAGCTCTCATTTTATGTTTTTATGTTTACTTCTTGTTACTATTTCACATACATGAACTGACATTAAAAGAGTGTGCACGCAGATTGACAAGGATGCACAGTGTAATGAATTCTGTGTGGTTCTGTTAATGGGCTTTTAAATCCTGGTTTTGTCTGTGAAGGAAAATTGTTGCATTTGCATCTGTCATTTTGTCCTGATGCATATATGAAAAAGGTAGAAATGACATGTGCCAGGAATTAGGGAAATGAAAGACACACAAAGTCAAGGCACTGAGTGGATGTTTGTTTGTCTTGTCCTTCTGTCATCTCACAACTGCTATCTTACATCCACGTTAAATACCTAAAACTCACCTGCAGTTTTTGTTCTGAAAAAATAATGTAATGTGTAAAAAAGAATAATTATTTTCCTTTGATGTTTGTCTGATAATTTAAATGTTTCTTTTAAGCACAAAGGTCTGGCTTGCTACTCTGCATGTGTGTATGCTGGGAGAAAGTGGAAGGAACCTCCCCATCCCTGTCTGTCCCTGCTGAGTACTGACTGGATGCATTCAGTCTTCCCTCTGAGTTGTGGCCTCCAGAGGCCGGAAGAGAAGAGAAGCGATGACAGAACCCTTTTGGCTGATAATCTGGAAGCTCCAGAGCTGACTGTGTGAGTTGCCATAGCAGGAGCTCCAGCACCATGGCTCCCAAGTGGAACTGGAGTTGACTTGTTTCATCTGTACTTGGGGTTGGTAATGCAGTGCCCTTGGGACTCCACCACCTCCCTGGCCAGTCCATTCCAGTGTTA
>WEIS01039568.1:0-14522 GCA_013389965.1 Todus mexicanus
TTCTCCTCTTCCTTCTCCTCCTCTTACTCTTTTAAGGATAAAACTCCAAAGAGACAGGGCCTGGATTACCCTGAACTCTCCTGTCCCTGCTTCTGCTCACTGTCTCACATCGAGCCAGATAAAATGACATTAAGCAGAACCATCAGCAAAGTAAATAACAAACCACCCTCACTCTCTGCTTGTACCTTGGCTGGGGCAGGAAATTGCCTGCAGAAGGCTGACTCCTGATGTTGGCTTGAGAAGGGGGATGGGCAGGAAACAACGGCAGATAGAACAACAACCTTTTAATTAGAAGGCAGCGCAGATAATTGTGACAGTGATGCATGTTTTCATTAGAAAAAAGGATGTTGCCCAGCAGCTATGCCAGAGGCTTTGCAAACTCCTCCTGGCCTAGGAGTGAGAAATGGCCATTCCTGACTTCAATGAACAGTTCCTCTAGCATGCTGGGGTCAGGAATGGATGTGGAATCAGCTGAAAGTCAGCCCTGGTGGCCCGAAATCCCATCCTGGGGCAGATGCTGGTGGAAGGGTTGGCTGTGCTCTGCTCTACTGTTGTGAATGTGACTTCAGGGGGGCTCTGTCCCCTGCCTGCTTGTGTATGCAAAACAGCAAACCTGCACACCCACCACTGATGGTGACAATGTACCTCAAGGTGAGACTTCGCTCTGCAGACTTGAAACCCACTTGATTGCCTTCCAAAGATGCAAAGGATTTATGAGTGTAAAGAAGCACAAATCCTGCTGGGCACTAGTGAAACACAGACATCTTTCCACACTGATGCCTTCCCGGCCATCCTGTTCATGTACAACCACAAGTGCTTGTGCTGTCAAGTGGTGAAGATGATAACCTAGGTCAAGTTAGGATGTCCTTCAGTGTGAAACTCTGGGCTACTCACCCAGACTTATGGGATTATGGGACTTCTGAGCACTGATTTAACAAGGAATATACCGATCATTTGAAAATATTTTGATTTAGAACTGGAGTATCTTGGTGCCGGATTTAACATTTGACTTTTATTTCCTTTCTCTTGTTGCAATGTATCTCATTAAGTAGCATAAGTTCCCTGAACTCCTTCGTGCTTATGTTCGTTTAGATCTCAGTCACTGGCTTCATTAGAATATTTTGATGCAATTAGAGGTCTTAATCTCATTTCTTTGCCTTTCCTCAGAAAGGACTTAGCACAGAGCAATCTGCAACAGCACAGCTAGGCAGCTCGTAGTGGTTTCAACAGTCACTGACACTACAAGTCATCCTTCACAGATGTGGGTTTTGGGCCTTTTTGCATCTTCCACCCACGGCTTTCCTCTACATTTTGCCCTGACAGTGTTTTGACCTCTTGCACTAAAAGTTGTGCAAGAGTTTAATGATTTGTTCTTATGAATTGAAGTGAACAACCACAGCTGAGCCTCCTCCATGCTGTGAGCAGAGTTCTTCATTTTTTTGGAGTGATTATGTGTTTTGTGAGATGACTTGTCGTGACATCTTTCTTGCTGCTGTTTAGAGATACCATTTTGTAGTAGGGTCTTGGGTTCCTGAATCAAGTGCAAGACTCATGAGCTGGGCAGGCCAGCTTACACCAGGATTGATGACAAATTACTGCTCCCTGAGCATCCTCTCACCTGCTGCTTATAAATCAGTTTGTTTCATTTTGCCTTAAAATGTAACTGTACAACACAGATAATGTATGATGCAATGACTCACACCAGCTCACCCATCGATATACTGGGAGTTCAGCAGAGTGATAATCTCGTCCATTGACCCATGAGGGCCAGGGCACCTCTAATCTGGAGCCTGGAAGATGGGCCACTTAATTAGAAGACCTGAGTGCAACACACTCAACTGAGTTCTTATCCATTCTTCTCAAAATCCCATCATACCGTCAATGATACCAGCCTGGGTGATCTTCTGACTGTAGGAAATAAGTACTTATTCTGAGGAGAGACAAAACATGAAAACAGGTTAAAAAGAAAGAGTTCAGGACAACAGCAAGTCAGAGAGCTGGCTTTGTGAGAGAAAGAAAGAAAGAAAGAAAGAAGGAAAGAAAGAAAGAAAGAAGGAAAGAAAGAAGGAAAGAAAGAAGGAAAGAAGGAAAGAAAGAAGGAAAGAAAGAAGGAAAGAAAGAACGAAAGAAAGAAAGGAAGAAGGAAAGAAGGAAAGAAAGAAGGAAAGAAAGAANCCCCACAGCAGCTAAGCCATGAGATAAAAGATGCAGCACAGCTTGTCCTGCAGCCCCTCACACTAGCAATGCTGCCCATCTTGCCCCACCACTCATCCTCTTGCTCTTCCTCTCCACCAGCACCAGGGCAGTGGTACCCTGGGGTTCTGATGACTGTTAACTGGGATGAGCCTCCTTTCCCTCCTCGCTGCACGCTCTGCACCAGGCCCTGGTGCTGCTGTAGTGCAGTCCCAGGTCAGGACATCAGGACGCGGCTGTCATCTTGATGCTGAAAAATGGTATCACAGGGTTTCTGCAGGACCCAGAGCATGGCAGCAGTTCAGTAAATTGCCTCCCTCTTGTGGTGGCTGCTCTGCTGCTTAAGGTCACCCGTGGGTCAGACATGGACAGGCTTTGCATGCATGGCCTTCCACGTAGCATCAGAGGAGGAGACCCTGGGCAGGTGGTAGTCCCAGGAGCTGTTCCTGATGAATAGCACAAGTCTTAGAGTGATCTCTGAGCTGCTGTTGCCAGTGCTGGCACCTGTGAACTCTGGGAAAACTAAACCCCAGCTGGAATAAGAGGGTGAGAGGAGCTGAGCTTGAAAACTGACAGCAAAAAACAAACCAAACCAAACCAAAAAAAAATAGATGAGAGAAGAAAAAAATAGATTAGAGTCGACATGTGCAACTTTGGGGTGATGATGTCCTGCAGAAATCAAAGAAGGCTGAGTCTGAACATCACCTTCAGCAGCAGATCCTTGTGGAAGTTCAGGAGCCATTAGATAACAAAACCAAGGCAGATATTCCAAGAAGGAAATGCAAACCCACCTGACAGACGTTGTACTGAGGACAGCGATGGTTAAGGGTGGGTGAGCTTCAGAGGAGATCTCAGAACTAGGTGAGCAAAAGTGGCAACAGCATGGCAAAAAAATTAAGCCAGAGCTGGGCTATATTAAATGTGGATCTTCATGTCCCTGAAATAACTGTCCTGCAAACATGGAATTCTGCAAGAACTGCCACAGAAAGGAGCATTATGCAAATATATGCAAAGTTACCAAGACATGTGTAATCACAGAAAGTGATAACGCAGAAAGCAGATGAATTGTTCACTGTAACAACGTCCTAAACAAAGGGAACAGTGGAGGAATTAAATGGAGACCCCACACCACTGAACTCAATCAAGGTGTTGTTCAGGAAGAGTGAGGCAACCCAGAAAATTGAGAATGGAAGTCAGAAAGTAAAACAAAACTCTGAAAAACAAAGTGGGAGGGAAAACAAACAGAGAAGTTACCAGAGAGAGGGACATAGTTTGCAAAATGTGTGTTTACGAGGGGTAGGCCCACTGGGACACAGGCTAGCTTTGGGGATTGCAAAGATTTAAGGCCAACCAGATCTGGATATTCATTTAATCACTGAGCTGTCTTCGCTCCACCCTTGTGCACTGAAGAGATCAGGTTTTGCAGGAACTAAAATGCAGAGGGGACTGCATTGTTCCAGCAAGTGGCTGCTTTATGATGATTGGATATGTGCAGCGATAGCATCAGGAAAGGGTTGTGTCCCTCAAGAGCAACTTCATATAGACATCAGAAGATGGCAACTCTGGACACATTAAGTCTGGAAACAACTGCAGAGCAGCAGCTCAGTGCTTCAGGTATCCAGAAAATATCTTTTTCTTACCAATGCACCAATTACTCTACATTCAATGGATTTCACATCCTGCTATAGCCCCTATGTGTCTCATTCACCTGCACTTCAAAAACAAGCACTTGAGATGTCTTCAAGAAGTAAGAATACATTGGGGGGAAAAAAAGCAAAGTAGTGAAGAGCAACACTACAAAGTCACCAGTCAGCCAAGGCCCTTAGGGATTGCTCTGTCTAGGAAGGATAAATATGAATTTGTGCATGGCTATAAGAAGATTAACTAACGAGTGAAGAGCCCAGAGACTGGCAGCCCTGATCTTAGACAAGGTGGTGTCACAGGAAGCTCTCTATAAGCAACAGAATAGAGCTGAAGACATGCTTTGCCCAGAAGAATTCAGCCTACACAGGACAGGAGAAGGGAAATCTCTGTAGATCAGCATCAGGCTAAGGAGGTCGGTGGGAATGTCCCCTCCTGAACAGGGCTTAGTGGTGAAAGAGAGTGTGTTTTCGTACCACCTGCCCTACTTGGAGGCCTGGAGCCCAGAGTGGGCTGCTGGGGTAAAAGACAATGCTGCAGGAATTATTAACTGGTGCTTTAATATTACAGGAGATGTTGAAAGCTGACCTGATGCCAGCCAAACTGGGCTGCTGGCTGAAGAGGGTATGTTCCTGTCGCTTCCAGAGCTGTGATTCACGTGAAGGAGTGAAGAGGACGTGCAAAACCAGAGACAAATTGCTTGCTGTGGTACTATGGAAGTAATGAAAGATGAAACGTATGGATAGGAAACACCAGGAATAAAGCAGGAAAGCAAATGATGCAGCATGCATGCTGAATTTCTGTAGGTAGTGAGAAAAGGTCCCCACCTTGAAGCCTCAGTGCCAGGGCAGAGATGTAAACATCTCCAAACTCCTCCTCTGTTTCTCAGGGCTGGAGTGGTGCTGACTGGCTGCTTGTGGGTTGTCCGGTTCAGGTGTAAATGCCCCGTACACTGAGCATCCACTATCCTTTAATACTGTCTCTAGGCCAGGTTGCCAGGAATGTTCCTTTGATTGAAGACATTCCAACTAAAATTTCCTTCTCTGTATTCTGCCCTACCTCTTCTATTTGTAAGTTCAAAGATGCACATCCCGCAAATTGGCTGCCCTTAGGTGTGTTTGTGGAGTAAAACCAAAGCAGCAAAATGAACTCTATGAGCAGGTAAATGAACTCTATGACTTCATTGATGGCAATATGGACAATATCTCCCTCACTGCTGCTGCAGGAGTGGAACAGAGGGAAGAACCAGGCATGACGTGAGATTTTCCAGTGCAGGAAAGAGACTGTGTTCTGAGCATCTTTACCACATGTCCTGGCACCTTCTCTTGTCTGTGAAACACCTGCTATCTCCACCCTAGAGCTTCTTGTAGTCTCCCTATTTCATGTAGAACAGGTATCAGTGGAAACTTTCTGAGAGAAGTTCCAGGAAGACAGAAATGCTCTTCCCCTTGATGAGCGGAGAGTATCTGGGATTAGAGACAGCATCCAGATAGTGTGTCAGTGGTGGGCTCTCAAACATCATTCCAAGAGCAGTTCAGGAAGGAGTAGTATGTTGATGTGATGAAGCACCTGTGTCATGGAGGACCTGACTATCACCCCAGGGAGCATCTCGCAATTACCCTTTCAAAGGCACGTTGGTCTGTTTCAATCATTCTTTTAGCCTGATTATTTCCTTGAATGTAACACAGTGACCAGGGGCAAGATCAAGTTAGACAGATGTTGCCTGTGTCCAGGTACTCCTCAGAGTTAAGGACCGCTTGAGCACTTGTCAGCTACCACAGCAGCCAGTGGTCCAGGAGTATCAAACAGATGAAGAAGAGTAGGGATCTTTGCAAAATTTGTTGGAAACGAGGCCAAGGTCATGACAGAACATTTCCAGTAAATGTCTACCACAACTGGAAAATTCTTTTCAAGGAGGACTCAACAATAACAATATGGGTTGTGGATGTGGCTTCCTTAACACTTCCCATGAAAACACCGGGCACATTTCAGGCAGATGATGAGCCTCTTCCCATCTTCCTGTGGTGAAGTTGGTGTGGGGACATCAGGAATGACTTCACATACACAGTTCCTAGATGTGTCTTAAAGTAAGGACCAAGACACTTTCATCGAGAGCAATAACAAAGCTTCCTTGTAAGGCAGCCTTTTTGAACAGAGCACTCATATTTATGAGTCAAAATGATTTGAACCACACAGGCAGTTTCACCAGGGGTCAGCCCCACCACTTTCAGCTGAAGCACACACCAGACAGGGACCAGCAGAGCTGTTTTCACAACTTCGCCAATAAAGATAGGCAAGTTCAGGAGAAGTTATTCTACAAAAACTTCATCTGGAGGCGGAATGACGTGATCTGATATTCCCAACATCAGCCAGCACGCTGCGTCAGCCTTGGCAATCACCTATCCTGGCTTGTAAACACGTGTGTAATCACAGCCCTCCACCGCAGCGTTCATGAGAACACACCTGGAAAGGTAGGCTTGTTTTTAAAGAGTGATCCAAGAAATAACTTTTAGCCTGGCAGATTTTGATTGCACCTTCGCAAACATAATTCTTGAATGCCTTGTTTTCATTAACCATAATGAGTCCTCCCTTAGCTGTCTGTCCGTAGCTTCATTCAATGGCAAAGCGCTTGCATGGCAAGAAACAGGTCCCTCCATCCCACCTGGCAGTGTGTGACTCAGAATGGCTTCAGTGCCACCAAGCAATGCAAACATCTAGCCCTCTGTTATCTCTTTTCACCCACATGAATGAGCCCTGAATCAGATGTCAATAACTGTTTGGCATTCTTGGAGATCTCTGCATGCTGGTGAGATTATCTCCACGCAATTTCCCTGTTGAGAAAGCAACAAATGGCTTCAGCGTCTGCTGTTCTGTGCAATAGGAAGCTGTGGTAGAAGTTGAGCAATCCAAGGAATGCTTGAAATGCCCACTTGAGTTTCGTCTCTGGAGACTCGTGTTTTGCCTTTTCTCTGTGTTTGCTTGAGTAGATGTCTCCGTTTCTCAATTCCTGCCACTTGGCCTGTTTTTGGCAGGATCCACCTCTCCTTGCCAGAAGCCCAGTGCTGTGTTCGTGGAGCTGAGTGCAGAGGATGGAAGCAGAGGAACAAGCACAGGAATGCACATGAATACAGCACCAGCTCTTGCTACTGTAGGAGAAAAGCAGGGAGAAGACCAGCCATGACATGAACTTGTGAGGATGGGTAGAACAACATCCTCTGTGTGAGACAGTATCTTGAGTCCACATTCACATTGTTCAAACCTTTCATCTGCACAGCTCACTCTTCATTTCTGCTGAGCCCTGGGAACCATGTGCATGGTTGTCTTGTTACTGTATTTCACTCAGGAGCAGCTCACTCAGCTCACCCAGAGCTCTGGTGGCTTCATACTCTGACAGTAACCAGTGGGTAAGCATCTCATCGTTTGAAACCGTGATGTCTGGGGATAGTTAAGATAGTTAAGAAGCTCTCTCCTCTAGCCTGCCACAGGGAGCTGGGTCTCCAGCAAGGCTACATGTGTACCTCTGGATGCTGCAGGTGTCTCAGCACAGAAACCTCCACATGCAGCGATGACACCTGAAAGTGGAATTGGTGTGGGGCTGTGGTTTGCAGTCATTCATGTCATTGCCACCCTGCCAGCCTGTTGTGCCAGCCCTGCAGTAGCTGCACCAACACACCTTGCAATGAGAAATGGATAAGTGATGAGATAGAACCTTGCGATTTCCCCCAATAGTTATGTTTTGAAATCCACATGTCAAAGCCTAACTTGAAACTTTAGGGATCCTCATGTGCATTTCTGCTCTTCTAAACCATGGCCTCAGCATCAGGCCATGGATGGGTGGAGGGCTGCATGATAGTGACTCAAACAATCTCTTGCCAGCACTATGCTTGGACCTGTGCTGGGATTGTAATAACTCTTGTCTTTGGTGCTGTGAAAAGGGAACTTGTTCCCACTGGAGGCATAGAAGGAGAAGTGTCTGGTGCTATAATTCCACCTGGGAAGTTTGTGAAGTCCTTTCTACCGGTGTCTGATGGGAGCTGAGCTATTGCAGTAAGTTCTGTACATCCTTCCTCCCACGCTGCTATTCCAGATAAGAACATTTGACTACCTGTGACCAAATCATGACCATAGCTGGCACCAGTGGTGATTGAAACACCATTCACAGAGGGAATGGGAGAGCCCAGCATTGTGCAAGCTCTGCCCTTGCCAGAAGGCTGGAGGTGATGAACATGTACTGTGATCTCCAAGATCATTTTCCTGCTCCCAAAGCTGAGACTATCTCCTAGCTCCTGGTCTGGATGAGACAGAGGAGCTTTCTGCTTCTTTCTTACCTTCCTGTGAATGAAAGGAGCCATGGCTGTGGCTGTATTCCTGATCTGACCAGCCTGGAGGAAACCCAGCCCTGCATCTCCCTTCACCATGAGGGGGGCTGCCCTTGGGAGAGAATATCCCCGGGAACTGGCAGACATGGGCAGCATTGCACTGACATGCACCACAGGCAGAAAATCCTTCAGAACATGTTTTGCAGCACAAATGATTCTTTCCCTTCTCTCCCAGAGCTCTGTAGGGACTATCTCCAGTGCACTGGATGCCTACAGCCTCTCCACATTTCCTGTTTTCATTCCAGTATCTGCAGTACTAACATAACACATGCCTCGAATTCCATCCCTGACGCACCAGGAAAAAGGGCTAAGGGCAGATTCATGGGAGTCTCGGTGCCTTTTGTGCTGATAGCTCCCCGACTCCTTCCTTCACCCTTTTCTCTTCCTTCCTTTCTTCTAATTCCCAGAGTTGCTGCGTTATCCCTCAGCATTTCAATGCCGCAGGTTTCTTCTGACAGGGAAGGGCACGGATTTGCCTTGCTTTGCTCAGGGCAGCAGCTGGGGAGCTGCCTCGCTGAATGAGTGCTGTTAGTCTAGCAAGAAAGTGTGTACAAAAGGTTGCTCTGAGGTCCAAGAGCTTTTGCAAAAATGTGGCACAGCCAACATAATACCGTTTCCCCACTGCAGTGATAACTTTCTAATTCCACCCTCCTAATGGTATAAATCAGGAGCAAAACCCGTAAGCCAACGGAAGGTTTGTCTTGGCAAATATTTAATAGCTCTGCTTTGAGTGCAGCGTCAGCCAGATTCTGAAGACTGTGTTCTGTGCTTCCCACAGCTCCCAGCCGGCACTGATGCACGGTACACAGGACACACGAAACACGTAGACTCAGCAATTCCTGACTTAAGGGACAAATTCCGCTCCTTTTAATTCCAGTGGTTAGTTGAGGCCAGATGTTGACAGTAGAAACAGTAAAGCGGTGGCCAATCCAAAACCCAAGCAACGTGTGACAGCACAGGAGAGTATTTCCAGCCCAGTGTACAGCACCTGCTGTTGGCAGGACCCGCTCTCATCCCAGCCAGTGCTGGCACCTTGAGGGGATCACAGCTAAGCCACGGCTCTGCCTGTGGATGAGCAGGACACAGATTTGCAACTGCAAGTACTGATGGTGTCACCCAAGGGACTTCTTCCAAGAGCTGTGCTGTCCTGCCTGTAGCTGCCTTTCCCACCGAGAAAGGTGACAGGGCTGAAAGACCAAGCGATGGAGAAGCAGCAGATTTCTTCCCCAGGAGGAATTTTCTCCACAACCACCCTACAGCCTTGCCCTTGGCATTGATCTTACAGCTCTTCTGGCCCAAAATAAAGCATCTCCACAATGTAATGTGCCTGCTGTCCACTCCTCTGTGACTCCCTGCCTGTTCCCTCTCCCAGATGCAGGGTGAGGAAAGGAGGGGGACCCCATCTCCAGTTTGGTGCACACATCGGGAGGGAGAATTATCTCTGAGTGGCAGGAGCAGGAAGCCAGAGGAGCAGTAGAGAAAGCCCACCAGGCTGCACCACAGCAGCACGCTGGCAGACCTCAGCCCAACCTAGAGCGTACAGATTCTCGGCCTGGGATCAGCTGGCATCAAAGGGTGACTTCTAAGGTGTCTCTGCAAGATAAGATAACCCATGACAACAGGCTTCAGCCCCACTGCAGAGCCCACACTCCTCCTAGAAGTGCTTTAAAGGTGTAAATTGAAAACTCCTTCTATGGTAAAGGAGGTGGCAGAGCAGGGGCAGCTCAGGGAGGAGGTGCTGCAGCCACGGCCCATCCCCTGGCCAGAGGGTTCAGCCCAATTTTTCTGAGATTTTCAGAGTCCATTTTATCTGCACTTCTCTGGTGGATTCCTTTGCTTTGGACTTTTGATGAAAACTCTTGGTTTTCCTGGTTTAAAAATCATATTCTCTTCCCACTGAAAGAGGAGTTTGGACTGAGAGGCTTAAAAGACAAACACTGTCTTTCACTACATTTTAATTATTTAATCAGGAAAAGGGCTGTCCTTTGTCTTACTTTTACTTGTCCAGAGGCACAGGTAGTTTAAAGTGAACACATGATTATTTAAAATTGAAAGTGCTATTTTTTCAGGGAGCGTATTTTTTAAACGTTGATTTTTGCTAATTCTCTTTTTCACTCCGTTCACCTTCCCTCCATCCTTATTGAAGGTAAACTTCAATGCACACACGTTTATCTTGTGAGAAAAAAAGGCCAGTTTTTGAAAAATACAAAACTATGTGAGAGACAAGAAAAGACCATCAAATTGTCCATTTTTTCTAGACGGAAAGCACAGACTCACTGTGCAAAGTTCTCCAGCGTTCTTGCACAGCTCTAAGAAAGAGGCTTGTTCTGAAAAGGCTGTTCTGATGAAATTAGATTTTCAATGACAGATAAAAAAAAGACTTTGTCAAAGACATCCTGACAGCTTGCTCTTGGCTTTGCCTGCTGGCTGAAGATGGGGTTCTTTCAGTCACTTATATAAATGTTGTCAGGAGCTGAAGTGTGGGAAGGGGCTGCTCCTGTTAGCCTGGTTGGCAATCAGATTCTCCCAAGATGTAACACCAGACAGGTCAGACTGGTGCCTGTAGATATCCCACCCAGTAGCGACCTAAAGCCTCAGCATCTGTGGAGAACAGCCTCTGCTTTCTCCAGATGAAGCTTCTCTGGCACAAGAGACACATAGGCATGAAGTCATATAGAATCATTAAGGTCGGAAAAGACCTCTAAGATCATCAAGTCCAACCATCAGCCCAACATTATCTCAACCACTAAAACATGTCCTGAAGTGTGATATCAACACCTTTCCTGAACACCTCTACAGATAGTGACTCCACCACCTCCCTGGGCTTCCTGTTCCAATGTCTCACCACTCTTTCGGTACAGAAATTTTTCCGATAGTTGGACCCTGCTGAACTGAGACATGCCATGGATCCATGAAGTCCATGCATCCTTCTCAGAGCCTGGAAATCCAGCTGCAGCTGGAGGAGCAAAGGCCAGTTGGAGGTTACCAGCTCTTCTTGCTGCATGTCCTTCAGCCTTGTGTAAGGCTGATCCACCTGCATGCCAGAGGCAATTTGTACATCATGTACTGGCGACTGAACCCAGCCTGGCAATGCCTTCGCAGAAATGAGGAACAAATGGTGAAGGGTTTAAAATAGATCCTCTGATGCCTTCTTGGTATGTGTCTTTCCAGGTGACCTTTCCTACCACATTTTTTAGTATCACTCACAAAAGAGGTGTGTCTTGCTTTTTCTATGACTGATCATAAGAAAGGTCCTGTCCTGAGAAGCTTTGCTCTTAGTATTGATCTTCTGCGGTTTTCTGGAAGCCATTAAAAGCCCCATCTCTTTTAGAATTTTACTTAATCTTTTAGGACAAGAATTTGGGAAGATTCATATAAAGAAGTGAAAAATGCAGATGAGGAATACTCTGTTGTCATAACAGACGACCATGAGAAATACAGCAGGGGTATTCAGGGGTTAAATCAATCTCATTTAAGCTGATCTTCAGAGATTGAATTGAAGGTTAACATAAAAGGAAACATCTTGCATCTGCTACCACAGGGCTTTTGCACCTTCTGACCAACGTCACCTGGAGCAGCCAGGGCCACATGCATGACACTTGCTCTTTGTGAGCAGATCCAGTGTGCTTACAACCCTAAGGGAAAGGCTTAGGGACTGCAGGACTCCATTTCCTAGACACACTGGTGTTTGTTGACCAGAACCATGGTTTTAATAGCACAGCATGGCCAGAGGACTGCCATTATTTAGGCGTTTGTCTAGTCCAGCTGTACTGGAGCCTCCAGAGTTGTTTTCTGCAGGATTTAACCCCCCTAGGCGGCTCCTTACCCTGCTGGCATGGTCACCATGCTGCCATTGCTCCTTAGCTCAGGGAGTCCGTGAGCATAAGCAAATGCTGTGGTGAGTCCCCAGGTGGGTATGGGACATGCTCAGCTGCTGAGTACATACTCCTTCTACACACCCCTGTATACCAAGTGGCAGGACTGTGGTGTGCAGCACCTTCAGAAAGCTTTTTTTCCCCAGTGGTTTATCATGCAGACTATCTTTCCTACTACGTTAAAAAGGGCGGACACTGTGTTGTGGGAGCCACAGATCCCCTTAGTCCCATAAAACCTCCTCCATCCTAACCTTATTCTCACATGGCCCTGCCCTCCCATTGCTGCCTCTCCTGCAGCCCAAAATCAGTGTCCTGGGGAGAAAGGTGGGTAGCACTGAGGTTTTTAAGCAAAATAAATCAGAAGCCTGAAGCTCCTGAACCATCTGTCTCTCCCTGACCGCTATGCAAGGCAGAAGCCCAGCCATCCTATTAGCCCCTCTGCTGCTGGCAGGAGTCCCAGATCCCTCCATTTGTGAACAGCCAACATGCCCTTCATTTTTTCCTCTCAACCTTCATTTAATGTGTTTGGGAGTCCAATGTTCTGCACTGCTTCCGGATAAAAGCATCTGCTCCAGATAAAAGGATCAGCTGGAGGCATCAATGTGATTTCTAAGTACGTGAAGAACAGAAGGCGCCCTCAGAGTGGACCTGACCTTCACAAGCAGGAGCCGTCAGGACCATCAGTAGGTGTGATGTGGGGCACAGCTAGAGAAGGAGGTTGGTGGACGATGCTGGATGAAGGGGAGATGTAGAGGGCCTTCCCTTCTGTCTACCAGGCTTTGAGAGGGCTAGATAAGGAGCAGGTTACTGGAGCAGCCTTGATGTGAGAGGAGGCACAGAGCAGGAGGAGAGAGGAGGTGAAGGGGATGAGACAGAAAAAGGCCAGAGGGGTCTGACATATGTCACTTTGGGGGTCAGGGATGAGTGTGGAGGAGAGGAAGGCTTCTGCTGAATTCCCAGGGATGTGAATTCTCATTGGCATTGTGGATGTGTCCAACCCTGGTGGCTCCAATGGGAAAGAAGAGTTCCCAACACTGGGGCACGCTTCTTGTGTGGCCTTGAGAAAGAAGCACTGTTTGTCTATGCCTCAGTTTCCCTGTCTATAAAACAGGAGCTCCACACACTGCACTGCGAGAACTATGGAGGAGAGCAGCATCAGGGCGTGATCCCCTCATCACATAGTTGGTTGGTTCTGTGATCCAAACACAGCCAGGTAGGGTTCCTCCTCAACAATCCATCTCCAGGGCTGGCTTCCAACCTGGCCCATCACAGAATGCTACTTTGGGGTCAGTAAAGGAGTCGATGGTGCTGCGTGAGGAAGATCCCCTGTACTTACTGGAAGAAGGTGAGATCTGGATTTTTCACTTAGATGTAGAAAATTACAATTCCCTGGTACCTGCTGGTTCATCAGAACAGTGAAACTTAGCCTTGCCTCTTGCTTTTAGCAGCAGAGGAGTAGGGCAGGGGTAGATTTTTTTTTCTTTAAGCTCTTTCAAATCAATTCGACCTCTCTGCTTCTCTCCCAGCACTATACAAAGTCAGTTCAGGGAGCAAAAAGCAAAATCCAATTCCATCTCCTGGGTCTCTTTAAAAGTCCAGAGCCAATATTGGCATTCAAGGGGTGAGAAGTGACAGGTCTCCCAAAGTGACAGTGCCGCTGCCACACCAGACACTGGTACAGACTGGTGATACAGACTGGCTGGAATGGGATCTCGCACCAGCCATAGACTGACCCTAGAAAGTGAAGGAAAGCAGCAAGTAACAGAGTAAGAAAATGCCACTGCAGGTGAGTGACCATGAATCATCTCCACGCTCACATTTTCTTCTGTGTTATATTATCCTTTTTAAAAATTAAAGATGGTAATAGGTTACTGCAGTTGCAAGTGAGATAATGGGAGATTTTAGGGAGATAAAATTATAATGCTATCCAGGGAGAGAAGGGGATAGGGAGAGAAAATTGGAAGGGATTCATTAGGAACTTATCCTCACTTATAAATATTCCTCCAGGTTAGGACCTTGTGGTGTTAATAATTAACCAGAATCTTATGAAGGCTAAAATAACTACAACATGCAGGAAGATCATCGCTTCAGTATTCACCATGTGCACAAACCTTGCCTGCCACTCGTCTCAGTTACTGTGGCAACAGTACATCTGCGTTCCACAATATCCTTCATTAATCATTTACAGTTGGGGGGGGGGAAGGAAAAAAAAGGAAAAAAAAGAAAGAAGTCTTGGAGGAATGATACCACAGGAGCTGTTTCTGCTGCCTCCTGCCAGTGAGAGGGACCAGCTCTGAATGCAGCCTTGCAACCGCTACATGATGCAAGGCAAGATCTGGGTACTCCACAGCTCTTAGTCCCTCCATGGTCTTGTTGGGTTCTTCCCTCATTTCAGTGATGAGAGCGGTGTGACCCCTGGCAGAAAGGGGGTAGG
>WEIS01039575.1:0-11660 GCA_013389965.1 Todus mexicanus
TCCAATCCCCCTGCTATGGGCAGTGACATATTAAATCTTAGTATTGTTATTTACATTTTCCTTACTTGGATAATTGCCTTTATCAGCAATTTGGAAAATAGGAATATTACAAAATAAAGGCATCTATTTCATACCTTTTTCTTACAGAGAGGAGGAAAAGCCTCCCCTTGCTCCTCTGCTAAAAGGGTTTCAGCAGCACAGCTCCCACAATCAATTGCTATTTACTCTGCGCAATTACAGCCGTTAATAGCCACACACGCTTATATCCAATTCCATTTAAGAGAAGGATAGACAAAAGCTAAGGGAGAAAAAGGCCAAGGGAGAAGCTGTCCCAAAGGTTTAATTACAAAAGTTTGCATTAGAATTTTAAACCAAACACTGGAAGATTTTGTTACCAGTCATCCTGTTTGCTCTTTTTTCAGAGCAGTTTTGGTAGCCGTGGAAGATTTACGGCTCCTACTTCATCAATTCTTATCTTCCCCACACACACTTACAGAAAAAGCGTTGAACTGCAGTATGAAAGATAATTAAAACTGTATCACAAAACAAGAGCCATGAACTCATGATCAGCATCAAGAACATGGACTCCAGTGATGGTGAAAAATTGCAAATAATTTCCAGACTCGTAGGCAGGGTTTGCAGGACAGTTTTGTTTCACTTCTCTTGAAAGCTCAGCTCATGATCATAGAGCTGCTCAGTTAAAATTTTTTAATATCAATGCATTTAAAGGAGCTCAATTTCATTGCATACCACTCTAGTTCTTCTGCCTTTTATTGGCTGTTGAACTTGTAACTCTACTGACACGTACAAGTCTCAGACTTGAGATCTGTATCACTACTGCACTCTTAATTTATGACCTAAAATATTCAGCAAGAGCTGATGATTTCCAATTACGAGCAATTTATTTAGATTAATTTCTGAGGATTGCCACAAAGCTGCTGACAGGGTAGCAAATTCAAGCACGAGCTATATTTACTTTGCATTTACAAACAGCATATCCTCTCTGAAAACAGCTATTCGGTGCACCTAAATTTGTCGGAACAACATAATAACACTATTTTAACCTATTACTGATTCTCTTTACTTAACCCATTTTTTATTGGAATAGTTGTCTTAGAAAACATAGCTGCTTTTTCTCCTGCAGACTCAGAAGGGGTTTTCTTGGTTCATTTCTCAGCAGGTAGGGGTTTCAAAGAGATAGAACCCACAGACTGGACATAAAATCCATAAAAGTTATGTATTAATCAGTTCGGGGAACAGCGTGGCTTTGGGGGACTACTCCTAGAAGAAAGGCCTAGTAAGGACCACAACAATTCAGCTCACAGAAGCTATGGTGCCACAGGAAAGCAAGTCCTACAGTCAGGAGGGTCAGACCCTAGGGAAAGGGAGGTGATGGATCTGCTCAGGGACAGGTAGGAGTTAAGCATTACTCAGCGCTAGGGTGGAATGCTGCAGATCTAAGCAAGAATCCCCAGTGAACTGGGACTTGGCAGGCAGAGATCAGCGAGGAAGTATAGGAAAATAAATCTGGGAGTCGGATGGAGTTGCCAGATCCATCTCAGGTCATGTCCCTCCCACCCTGGTTGTGGTGAGGAACTGTGCTGCTGGGAAGCCACAAGACTTGCATCCTAATCCATAAGTCAACCTGAAACTTCGACATTTTGGGTCAAATTAGGACAGGACAATCTTGGATCTCAGAGTTGGCCAGAGGCAGCAACCCAGTAGAGGACATTTGCCCTGAAGCTGAGGACACTTGGAACTATGTGCCACTAAGACTTCTACATTTTGCTTCACAACTTTAATTGTGCTCTTTTAAGGGTTTGCTGTGGTAATTTAACTGGGGACAAGGACTTAATATTCACTTTTCACAGGCAATTGAGAAAGTAAAACACAGTGCTATAGTCACATAAACTCAGAAGATATAAGTACATCCAGCCATTAATGTTTTAATGGGAACAACTACAAACCAGACACCGTTACTACACCAGCCAGAGAGTACAAGGAGTTTCCTTGCTCAAAAGTGTACAAGGGAACACGGGGAATCTCCCACAGCATGCTACGCAGCTAAATTTCTCATACTAACTGCTCCCTATGGGTCAGTGCTGGGTCCAGCATTGTTCAAAATATTCATCAATGACGTGGATGAAGGGACACAGTGGACCCTCACCAAGTTTGCTGATGATGATGCAAAACTGGAAGGAGTGGCTGACACACCAGAGGCTGTGCTGCCATTCAGGAAGAATTGGACAGGCTGGAGAGTTGGGCAGAAGAGAATCTAATAAAGTTAAACAATGGCAAGTGCAGGGTCATGCACCTAGGGAGGAATAGCCCCCTGCACCAGTAAAGGTGAGTGGCTGACTGCTGGCAAGCAGCTCCACAGAGAAGGACCTTGGCATCCCGGTGGACAAGTTCACCATAAGCCAACAAAGTGCCCTTGTGGCCAAGAAGGTCAATGAAGGTTCTCCTCCCCTTCTGCTCTACTCTAGTGAGGCCACATCTGGAGCATTGTATTCAGTTCTGGGCTTCCCAGTTCAAGAGAGACAAGGAACTGCTCAAGAAAGTCCAGTGGAGGCTCTGAAGATGCTGAGGAGCCTGGAGCATCTCTATGCTGAGGAAAGGTTAAGAGACCTGTGTCTGTTTAGCCTGGAGAAGAGCAGCCCAAGAGGGGATCTGATCAATGCTGATCAATAGCTAATGGGCGGGGTTCAAGAAGATGGGGCCAGACTCTTGTCAGCGGTGCCCAGTGACAGCACAAGGGATAATGGGCACAAACTGCAACCCAGGAGGTTCCATATGAACATGAGGAAAAAATTATTTCCTGTGAGGGTGCTAGAGCCTGGACAAGGTTGCCCAAGGAGGTTCTGGATTTTGCTTCTCTGGAGAGATTCCAAACCTTCCTGAACAATGTGATCCTGGGCGCCCTGCTCTGGGTGACACTGCTGGAGCAGGGGGGTTGGATGAGATGATCTCCAGAGGTCCCTTCCAACTCCCACCATTCTGTCATACAATGCAATATTGTGAGAATTCCCTTTAGGTCATCCCTAAGTAGCATTATACCTCAAATCATCTCCATATCAAGCTTTGATAGCATGCTTAGGAAAAGCAAGAGCAAACACTGAGACCAGGTCCCCTCTCCTAGACCGACTCTGCCCATTCACAAGGAGCAGCTACGCCAGCCTCCCACTGCAGACAAAACTGGAGAGAAACAGCTAGCAGTACACATTTTGGAGCTCTGGATCCTTTCTGCGGTTTCAGTGTCAGCAGCAATGCTCCCTATCCCAGTTCCGAGATGGAATCGCCCATGTGCACCAAGTCAATGCTCTGCTATCACGCTGCATTTCCTCCTTTCTATGCCCTGATCAAGTACCATCCTGAGACTGATTTATTTTTTTCTTTTGCAGCTTATTTGCGACTCTTCCTGAACCACCATGCTCTGGTAATGAGAGATCTGTTTCAGTATCCAAACCAATGGTGATTCCTGAGCCAGTATCAACCTTTTGCTTATTTAGCTTTTACTGCATCTTATCCTTAACACGGTGGTTCTAATCACGTCAGCTCTTACTTTGAAGGTTAGTAGCACCAAACTCCTCAACACCCATTCAAAGACAAGCTCTCTACTTCCTTGCTTAGCGTGAGAGCCGTTCAACTCCTAGAAACAATCTGAGGTAGAGGAGAATTAAGGAAAGCAGAAAAGAGCATGTGGCTGCACAGGCACCTGCTTCCACAGACCGCTACAAAGCGCTGACAAGGCAGCAGGTTAATGTAGAACCTTCCTAAAAGCCTGCTCGGAGGTAGCCCCTTATCAGCATTGATATAATGTGGTCATTAGGGCACATACTCTAATTTGACACGACTTCCAAAGTGACTGATCCCTGACACTAATGCTGTACTATGACTAGAGGGAAATGCTGCTTTTAGCCAGTTGTTAGTGCTGGGGTGAAAATCAAAGCGTAATTGTTAGATTTATGATTCTGGTTAAAAGCTGCTCTTAAGAAAAGGGTCCCTACACACTTTGCATTTCCTTATTCAGGGCATACCAGGAAAAAAAAATTAACATGAAGATTGATCTCTTTGCAAACATTCTCCTGTCTGAAAGCATTTATAACGGATGGGTTGCTGAGATGCCAGTACCTGATGAGGCAGGACAGGCTGAGCTGGAGGGAGAAGAGCTGGGGCTGATGGCCCTGTGTCAAGGGTTAGGGCTGGGCCAGTCACTAGATGAATGACAGATGCTCTCTATTAACCCCTCTCCCTTCCCAGAGGGGAAGAGAAAGGGAATAAGGGAGAGAGACTGATGGATTAGACAACTAAACCAGCTCGAATTAAAATAGTAATAATAAAATGAAATATATAAAAATCTATACAAAACAACTATCGAACCCCACCCCCCTGATGGTAATTATGTCACTGTCACCACTAATGGTGTGGGACAGGCACTGGGAATGTCCCAGACTGGACTCAGCCGCAGATTGGCACTGGATTCAGGAGCTTGATTCTGGACATGGATTCAGCAACACACAGATCAGGACTGCAGGCAGAATGGACAGAGTCCTCCTCAGACACCAACCATTGAAGAAGAGTCTTGACCTTCAGCACCCCTCAGCTTTATACTGAATATTCCATACATGGGATGGAGTCTCTCGTTGGTCAGTTTGAGGTCACCTGTCCTGGCGCTCCTCCCGGAAGGTGCCACCTCTTGACCTTCTGCACCCCCAGCATGGTGCACAAGATTGAGCAGAGACCTTGGTCTGCACAGGAGCAAGTGTGAGCAAGAGCCTGTCTGCACACCCCAACCCTTTCCAGTAACTAAACATGGAGCGTTATCACTGCTGGAAGCAAAGACTGTCTGAAAATATGCCATTAACTTCAGAAAGTGACACCACTTAGAAGACACTGAGCTAAAAAATAAAATCACTAAACAGAATCGGTTCGGTTCTGGCTCGAACCACGACACCCTGCAGAGCACCAGCTGCCACACAAAGATCTAGAGGAGCTGTGATTCAGAGCCGAGGCAGCCCAAAATCCTTCCAGATGACAGCAGAGAGCTCTGAAACCTTATCAAATTTGAACCTTCACACTTTACTGCATAAAATTTCTGAAAGCAGATTATACATTGAAGGAGGTTGTGTCACCTGCGTGGATGACACCGGCAGAACTGGGAAACATGACATTGACACAGCAGCTACATTTGCCGTCCTGTTACAGTTTCAGAAAGATTCAGACCCTTCTCCCAAGTTTGAACCCTGCTCAGGGACAACACTTAACCATTGACATGGTGCCAAAACTGCATTTGAGCTCTTTTTTACCTTTACCTTCCACTGCTGCTCGTATGTATGTTCCAGTGGCAAATGTCAGCTCTTAATTTTCCATGAGGAAAGGGCACAAAGAGCTGCTGGTTTATAAAGCGTTACAGCTGAACAGCTTTCCCGCTGCTTTAGAGAGAAAGAACCAGGTTTTCTAGGTACTGCTGAAATGCAAAGATGGAAATTGTGTCTCCACAGCAGACTTGAAACCTCCATGAATGTACCAAATAGAAATGGGAGACGATGCATCAGGATGAGAATGAGATTATCTGAAATACCTGCTACAGGTTTCAGCTCTGCCAAATTCAGGCCGCGGAGAGAAAAATCAGCCACAACAAATATTTTATATGATTTGTTTTCTTTATACGAGTCTGGAAGGCAGAAGTTATGCCTAGAAAGGAAGCCTACAGAAATACGAGGAGCAATAGGAGACAGAAGCAGTTGCTTCAAACAACCATTTCCAAATACCGTGAGCTCTACTTCATCTGATGACGATCATTCATGTTAATGTTTTGTAGCTCTGATTTACAGAGAGAAGTAGGTAGTCACATTTTCACCATCACTAAATCTGTGTCACTGCTCTCACTGACAAGGGGGAGGAAGAAAAAAAGGGGGCTACTGGGGTGGTGGCAAATTGTTCAATCACTGGACATCTAAATACCACATTAAGTAACTACAATTATGAGGCTCATCTTTTCCAATTTGCTAGTGCAGATTCTTAGAATCCACAGCTCAAGCTGCATGGCAACATCCTGCATGGGAGCAAAATGATGAAGGTCTGTTTGTGTAGCCCTTAGCTAGGGGTGGTGGGATCAACTTTGCACCATTATACAGGAAACAAGAATTTTAAGCCTTCAAGTTTTAGTTATTTTTACTGTATTTTTCCATTATCAAAATTCCTGTGGGATACACCAGTGTGAAGCAGAGTAATTACTGAAGTGAGGAAGTCCTGACTTCACAGTAAGGCTGCCCAGAGGAGGACCCAGGGTCAGCCTCTCCAATTTGCAGCCTGCTCCAGTTAAAGGTTACACCAACACTGTAACACTCCACGTACATCACATCTTTTGGGTACAAGTCTCATGATGCTTTTCAGTGCAGTAAACCGAGGCACAAAGAGGAACGAGAATTAAGGGAACGAGCTAGGTAAGAGTCCAAGCCACTGCTGCAGCAGATACACATACACTGAATTGCTCTAGATATACACCAGTGGCAGGCGTGACAAGGCAACAGGTCTTGCACCACCTGCTGAGATCCCTTTGAAATACTTTTGAAAGTTGAGATTTTCCTCCCAAAGGTTGTGTTGTTACTAAAACAAAACAGTGTGCTTTACAAAACGAACACTTGCACTGGCAGAAAGCAATAAACTTTAGAGACAGGACTGTTCTTTTTCCCTGACGAATACCACTTCTACTTGCCAATCAAGTGTATTTTCATCAACACGAAAGCTAAAAGAGATTTCATTTTATATTGTGTTCTCATTTGGAGAATTTTCCAAAGACCAACTTGGAGAAACTGCCAGCTAGGTAAATATTTTGTGTTCAGAGCATATGTTCAAATAGATATGAACAAAAATACACATTAAAGAACCACCAACATCAATAGCTCGTTAGTTATTTTGCTGCCTGAAGCAGTATTTCATCTACTCTACTGTCAAAATTTCTGCGCACATCTCCAGTGGTGAAAGGGCTTGGGTGTGGGGCATACTCTAGAAAAGTGCAAGAGGCACCACTGAAGAGCACCACAGCTGGTTTCCAAACTAAGCATGGCTATTTTGCATGAGTTTCTTACAGAATATGATAACAAAAAAAGAAGTTTTGATAAACAAGCCTTAGTATTCACGTTTGTGCTGAAGTTTGTAAAGTAGACTACATATTAATAATATTTTACACAGCCCAGCTCCCCACTTATTTGCTCTACATGACGAGACTCCCCTCTAACTCATGGATATAACTGCCATTTTAAAAACTGTATATTAAATACTCTGAAAATCCTCACACAAGTCTCCTACCAAGAGCAGAAAGGAACTGAACACAGCAGCAGACCTAAACCTTGGCTAGACCTCCTAAAGCAACTCAGATGGAAGAACCTGTGATGTTTAAAAACCTCACACAGAAACTTGTGAAGTACTTGTAAAGTAGGAACGGCCACATACGTGCTCTCTCATTGTCTGGTTTAATAGTGTTCCTCGCCTAGGAAAATAGTCTGTACCTTGGTTTCTCCTAAATAAAATCGTGATGGGCATTTGTGAGAACAGAACAGAAGAATATCTGGTTGAAGCCTACTTTAATTTGAGCCTTACTTCTTTCTCTCCCTCTTTTCATTGAGTCCTAGCCTTTATTCCTATGTGAACACTGACGACTCCTGATGCAGCAGCAATTGGAGCCCCACTTCCTAAGGTGCTTCAAAAGCTGACTCCTCCCCTAGCAGAAAAAGGGAAAGAAAAGGAATAGATATGAACAAAATTCTGACATCCTGCTTGGCATATTACTGACAGGCATGTTCTCAAGGGGAAAAAAAAAAAGATGCAGTCCCTGTTTTGGAATGTGTGCTAGCTGAGAATCATAGAATAATACAATGGTTTGGGTTGGAAAGGACCTTTAAAACTCATCTCGTTCCTGCAGGGAGCAGGGACATCTGCAACTGGAGCAGGTTGCTCAGAGCCCTGGCCAACCTCACCTAGAACGGTTCCAGGGATGGGGCGGCAACCACCTCTCTGGGCCAGTGTCTCACCACACTCAGTGTAAACAAAAAAACAAAAATTTCATTATATTTAGTCTGAATCTCCCTCTTTTAGGTTGAAACTATCCCCCCTTGTCCTATTCCAACAGGCCCTGCTCAAAAGTCTGTCTCCATATTCCTGTCAGGCCCCTTTAAGCATTGAAAGGGCCCCAGAAGGTCTCTCTGGAGCCTTCTCTTCTCCAGGCTGAACACCCCCAACTCTCCTAGCTGTGCCTCCCAGCAGAGGGGTTCCAGCCCTTCCAGCATTGCTGGGGCCTCCTCTGGCCCTGCTCCAACAGGTCCCTGTCTCTGCTGTGCTGAGGATTGCAGAGCTGGACCCAGCACTCCAGGTGATGGGTCTCTGTCTCCACTGAACATTCTCCATTGCTCCTAATCCTGTTAGCAAAAGAGAGCTCAAAAACCCTTCCAAGCACCTCGCTGTCCACAACATCATGGCAAAGGCTTTCCAGCCTTCTTCAGAAGCCAAACTGACTGCGGGCACAATAAACCTCGTTCATGACAAAACACAGGGCACAGGAGAACTGATCTGAGCACTCTAAATTCTTCTGCTCTCTCAGTCATATCATCAGGATCAGTCTTGTGACTGCTTTGGTTTCACATGGAAGTTTTCACTAGGCCTTTTAAAAAATACTCCAACAAAATCAAGCAAGGCTACCTGTGAAAGGGCAGACAGTTCTGGCATGGCAGCCACACACTAAAGGGAAAGCCCAGATTTCAGTAACAGACACACCAGGAACCCAAATTTCAGAGGATATGTAGAATCCCAGAAAAGTCATGTTTACGGTTTTCTCCATCTGGACTCATTCAGTTTATCCTTCTGGTCTTTTCTTCATATGACTAAACCGGATTGGGCCCAGATTGCGTTTGCTAGATTTTAACATCAATTCGTCCAGTGTACAGCTAAGAGACTAACAGAAAAATTCCACATTGTTGTTTATTAGACCCGAAACTAAGACTCTGGGCATGAGTGCTAATTAAAGAAAACACCTTTCATCTTCCTAAAGAAATTTGTGAGTGTTGTAATTGCCTCAGGCTTGCTGAGTTAGATGATCACTGCACCACGCAGCAGTATCTTCACATCCCTCCTCAGTTCTCTCGCTTTTCTGCAGTAATGAAACCAGTGGGAATTTAGGTAGGGATGCGCCCACAAAGTCAGTCCTGACATTTCTTCTTCTAGCTGGTGACAAACAGCCCCACAAATAGAAAAGTCAGTATTTGTCCAGAAAACATAACTTTCTAAAAAGCAAAGCTGGTTATTTGTCATTCCTTCAAGAAATGTATTGGTAAACTCAAGTTATTTAATAAAAATTGCTAATTCTGTTAATCCAAGCATATTTCATCAGTACCAGCAAGCACACGGCACTTGCAGATGCAAACCCGAGAGCCTGAAATGTCCAGGGTTTTTCTGCTCCTAAAAAGAAAACTAATGGTTCTGATTAAGAGGAGGTATTTTAAACTGTAGCTTCGTGTTCTTTTGATAGTCTCAGCAGAGCGGAGCCGGTGGAGCACAGCTCATTCTTCAGCAGACCAAGGTCCCCATGAGCCTGCCAGGGACTGCCCCACCAGGTGCTCTGAAAAAACACAATATGAGAAAGGGTAAATTTCACCCATCAGAAGTCTGGGAAATTTGTCCCAGGTTGGAGTTTCCTGCTCCTAATTTGCAGTTTTGCAAGGTTGAGAAGTCAGTGGGATAGAGCCTCTGCTCCAGCTGGCAGGGAGGGTGACAGGATCACACATGGTAAAAGTTTTTCTGCCTTTTTTTTTTTTAAAACATTTTTTTCTGCTAACCACCTTTGCCGCCACACAAGGCTCTCTACAGAGAGTTGTTTCCATCCTGTCTCATACACAGTTTTTCACTGGTCTCTGTACGATCACCCAGATTTAATGGATATGTTGAAGGATCCTGTGGAAGCAAGTGGGAAAATGAAGGCAGTCGTGTGTGTCAAAACCACATCAATGCCGAATATCTGTTCCAGGGGAAAAAAATTAAAATAAATACATTTTAAAGAGAGAGAATATGTCCTCTGAGATAAAATAGATTATTGTACTTCCAGAGATTGATGAGACTTGTAAAGAGAGGAAGCTCATTGTGCGAGGCAGGTGCCATAAATAAAGGGACAGATAAAAGTTTACTCTGGCAGTAGAGCAGCACAGAAATGAATAATACAATTTTGTAGCTCCACAGTTCATGGCTCCTCGGGGAATTACTCACTGGAAGGTGACTGAGAAAAGCAAGCCCGCTGTCAGCAGGCTAAGGGCAGAATAAAAGGTCTGCACCTCTATCAGAAAACGCTTCAATGCTACTTTCAACTTTCTGTGATTTGCAGACGACTGTAGGTGGCCTCGCTCCAGACCTGCTGTGCGTGGGGCTGCCAAAACCAGCAAGATTCCCTGTTAAGAAACTCAGATTTGCTGGTACCTTGCAAGGTGCTGGTGCAAAGGGAAAGGCAGAGGAGCCTGGAAGAGGGAGTCTGGAAAATCACAGCTTGCTCTGGGGGGTGGAGGGTGATGTTATAAAGATCGAGCTGAAAACTTTTAGGCTGAATAAGCATGTGATGAACTGGTCTGAAACCAGGGTGACAATAATAGATGGGCCTTAAGACTAAAGGATGGAATGTTATCAAAGGTTCATGTAACCAGAAACAAGACGCAATAATTAAGAGCAGTATCTAAAGACAGTCAAATTCTGACAACCTTTGTAGATAATGCCTCGTTCCGGCTTTTTTTACGTAGATCGGAGACAAATTTGGACAACGATCAAAATATCCAGGTGTCCCCCACATAACCTGTGGTGATACTAATACTAAAAAACACACCTCTCGCAGGACAATTTAAATATAAATATAGGAACACCTTAGTAGAATAAAGTAGGTAACAGATGGAGCATGAGTAAAAAGATCAATGTGAGGTAAAATCACATAACCAAGTCTATCTAGGTTCTTTGTTACTTGTGTTTTATATAAACTGCTGCTGTTTGAGCTCATGGGGGTTGGATGGTGATTTATCACCCAGCACCCATTTCTGCAGAACTAAAATAAAGCAAATATCTTGACTCTGTGTGTCAATTGGATTTGCACACCAGTGAAAGGACCCTTTTTTAGGGACTATAGAGGTGGAGTCGGTCACAATCAATAGCTCAGTCTCAACTTCAGCCACAGTAACTTGCTCGATACAGGAAGGGCTCATTTTTGGCCAGTGCCACTCTCCTCCCTCCAGACTAAGTGGCATAAAAGAGGGAGAACCAGCTTCTTTCACTACTGTAGAGCCGCCACTGGCTTTTTCAGTTGTTCCCATTACACAGTTATACTTAAGATCCAGGTGTCCTCAGAACCGCAAAAGCCTTAAAATCAACAGATTCAGCCAAAGCTGAGAGGAACAACTTCTTTCAGCTTTCCCCCACCCCCCTCCATTCAACTAAAGCTGGTGATATATCAAACATTTTAACTTTACTACATCAGAGAAAATGTTTTAAGTGATGTTCAGTATGTCTTAATGACCTTTTGATTTCAAGCAGGCTGCATTAGAAAGACTAACTTTGCTCGAAATACAAAGGGGCTTCACACAGCGAACAAGGTCATGGAGTAAAGAGAGCTCACACGTCCAGAATTTTTTTTTTTT
>WEIS01039578.1:885-11724 GCA_013389965.1 Todus mexicanus
AATGATGTATTTAAAATGCCACATGTACATACATAAAATCTTCTGAGATTATTTTAAGACAGAGCCATCCTCCTTGGCAAACTCCCCGATATAAAAGTCTTGGACAAATACCCTACATCTTTGAATTTTATTAGTAGTGAAAGGTTACATAAATCTACTGTTTGATTATTAAGATAGCAAATAAAAAAGTCTTACATATGCGAAGGACTAAAATGCAGCACACTGAGCAAGCATCGCAGAAAAGAACACTATTTAAGAGCAACATACTCCTACTGCTTGTAGGTTATAAAGNCATACTCCAACTGCTTGTAGGTTATAAAGGATATTTAAATAGAAACCAGACAGGATCTGGGAATGAAAAACAACTTTCCTGTCTTCAGCAGGAAGAGCACTCCAGCAATGGGTTTTTCTCCTCCATAAACCTCAAGTGTATATGTCTAATGTTTACTAGAAATAGTCTCTTTTATAAAGACCTGGGCGCTTTCCTGTCTCTCCTTCTCTTTGAGGGTCTCTAACAATATTCTCTGTCACTCAAAATATATTAAATTTTCAAGAACTCATCAGTAAGAGACTGGACCCTTTCCTACCTTTCCATAAAAACGAAAAACTGCCTTTTAACAGCGCCTTTCAGGAGGTCCCAAGCCTATCTGTGAGGGAACACACACATTTCCTATTACCAGAAAGCATCTCAAAACTTGGTGGAGAAACCTTATTTTTGCAATAAAGCAGCTTGTGTGAAAAGTCTAGTCAAGAAGCCAAACTCATCTTTTTTTAAAGTCTCTCCAAGTTTGTTGACAAAGCTCCTCCATGTGACAGATTTTATCAACCCACATCAAGCTTGGTTTTCCTTCCAAAGCGCCGAGAGCTTGCTACGGGGATTAGAAATGGAAGGCATTGCTACTCTGTGGGTACTTTGGGGAACAGATAATCCTCTGGCACAAGGAATTGGCTTTGTTGGCCGGTTTCCCTAATTCTACAGTTTATTTGTGTTCAGGCATCCCTGAGTCCTTGATATAACAAACCTCAGAAAACAACCAATTGCCCCTCCCCAAACTCCCAAACCCGAAGCATTTCCATTGTGCCACTGAAAATTATTCCCCTGCTGGGAACAAATAGGTTTGAGAAACCAATACCGGCAAAGAGCTAGTTGCAATCTATAGTTGTGATGATCAACTGCTTACAGGATGGAGTAGCAGCCCTGTCAGCTTTTCACAGCAAGGGCATACACATGCTGTTGCTCACAGGCATCAAAATTCGCCAAATTCCCAATCTTGCTATAAACACTTGCAAAATAAATAAAAACATGCATGGGTTTGGAAGAAAAAGAATCAAAAACCATTCCAATAAAATCCTTCTCTTACCCTGCTGCTCAGGCTGCAAAAGGTTCTCTCTCATCTATTCTTTATTAAACAGACTGAGTTAAGGTAGAGAAGAAAAAAAATGCCAGGGAAGTTATTTAGTTTAAAAAACGTGAAACGCAGAGGTTTTGTGTGTTGGTTATGCAAAGAAAGGATATATTAAATCAAGAAAAAAAAATCACGATTGTAGGATGCACTGGGGTTTGTTTCTCATCAAACACTCTCACTTGTTCCATCTGTTCCTATAGAACTCAAAAGATTTACAATCACTATTTGCAGTAGACAACAACAATTTTATCTGAATTTGTTTTCTCTGAGTTGGACTAGATCTTCAGAGGTCCCTTGCAACCCCTACCATTCTATGGTCCTCTGATTTACTAGGGGTTTAGTCATTACTGTAAAGCACTAGCAGAGCTTGAACATTTCTGAGCATCTTCAAAGCCAGAGGTGAAGTTTCTCACTTCCTGGGAGGGGAAAGCAGTAACTCCCTGAGCTGGGCTTTGTCCCAGTATGGACTCTGCGATCTGCCAGCGCAGAGCTGAGGACAGCCTTTGCCATCTCAGCAAGCACCAGGAATGCTGGATTCTGAGCATTTGCCGGATGCCTGTTAAGGGTTTTGCAATGACTGGCTACTAAATAAATAGCCACAGGGCTCTGAGCTTTTCTTCTTGTCTAGGCTTCACATACACCTGCCAGAACAGCTTCCCAGACCCCTGCTTTAATCTGGCCCTCCAGGGACAGGAGATACCTGGTTTTAATCAAGTAATACTAACATACTCGAATTTGGTAACAGCAACCAACATTATAAACATACATCAACCATGTTCAGACAATTCTCCCAACCACCTCTACATCATTAATGAAGTCAAAATGGATTTGCCTCATTTTCTTGCTTTAGGATCTCATCTTTTTAGCTACCATGTAGCAGAATACAAAATAGAACAGAAAACACAATACAGACTACCGAATATCAAATAAAAAATATAATAGAGGGAAACTAGGGTGATGGATTTCAGACGAAATGGATGGATTTCAGATGGATTGGATTTCAGACTAAATTGATTTCTCAATTGGGAGAAAGGAAAAAAATAGGACTAGGATTCACTTGGTAATCACAGAACTAGTTTCTCCCTGGCTATGCCCAAAACTCTGCCTCTTTCCAAAATAACAGGATCCTGAAATCAAGCTGTAAGTACACCAATATACACCAGTGGAACAGTTTCCTACAGGCTGTCAACAGCTACAGCCGACCTAATCTGGCAATGACTAACATCAGCAGCTGTTGCTGCTTAAGTGACTACGCTCAGTCCTTCATGCAACAGGGAAAGATTCATCTTTCAAATACTCATAAAGAAATCAAATTCCATTAAGGTTAAAGTCTCTGCCAAGAGAGATCTGTCTGCCCAAATCTCTCATGATGCTTCCTCAAAAGTAATGAAAGATGGGAAGATTTGTGCACTTTTCCATGCCTGCATAATAGATCTGTTGTCACAGAACAAAGTGAGAGAACAAAGAAGTATTAGCTCTGTCTTAAAACAGATAAAATACGTAAAAGAAAGATGGTTTGCGTTAGGATACACAAACCAGAGGCTAAATTCAAAATAAAACCCTGGCTGCCTCATTTTCAGTTAAAAACTCCAATTTAGAGAGGGGATTCTGAGGTGTTTCTGCCCTGTTTCATAACATCTGTGTGCAACAGTTTGGCTGAGTCTTGGATCCTTCCAAAACTTGTATCAAGGGGGAATGCATGGACCTGCAAGTGGCTCCTCTCATCCACATCTACCTCCAATGACATGTGTGTGGAACACACACTGTACTAGACAGATACAAGAGTCTGGTGAGTGAGAACAGCAGCAGAATGGCTTGAAGTCCCACGTAATGTGATGGGGGTGTTAGCAGGGTGGCTTTTTGGGGCGGAGAAGCCAGAGTTTGGCCTGTCCTATTCTTTGTTCCAACTTCGACAAAAACATGTTTCTCATCACAGGAAGCCTGAGAAGAATTTGCCCCTGGGAATGACAGAAGCTCCAGCTGGAAGAGGGCTCAGACAGGATTAGAGGCAGAACAAAAAGGTCAGGCTTTCATCTGTATGCAGTGGCACTTTCTGGTCTGAAGTATAAAAAGCAATTTTGCTCTGGAAGGGTTCTGGAATGTCCATGACAAAAATGTGACTGAAGCCTATGGTCTGCTGTGGAGGTATCTGCAGTATTTTAATCAAATTGTACTTGCAGATCTCTGCCAATAGCTCAGGTCACTGATAGCCCACAGTAGCCTCACCATCTGATCCTCCAGAGGTTTCTGCCTGAAGTTCAGCACGCACAGGCAGCCACTCACAACAAAACTTAGGACGCTCAAGCTGCCTCTTTGGAGATCTCTAATCCTGACCTCCTCCAAAA
Organism: Todus mexicanus; assembly: GCA_013389965.1. Classification (NCBI taxonomy): domain Eukaryota; kingdom Metazoa; phylum Chordata; class Aves; order Coraciiformes; family Todidae; genus Todus; species Todus mexicanus. The sequence goes on from WEIS01039578.1 coordinate 4,637, forward strand.
TATCTCCTCTTTCTTCTCTATGAAAATTAAGGGTTATGAAATATATGTATTTATATTCCACCCCTTTAGTGCTTTCATGTATTTGCCTTCCTAAATCTTTGCACCCTGGGCGGTCCCTCATTGCCATTCTGCAGAAAAACTATTAGCCAGCTGTGGTGCAAATCAGAGGCAGAAACAAAGCATCTAGCAACAAATGTAACAAAGATAAGGAGGAACAGAAACTACACCAACAAGAAATTGTGCTTCTTATTTCTCAGTGGATGTCAGATCAGCAAGGCTTTTCTAATCTTTCCTAATTAAGCAGAAATCCTGTAGCCACTCTGGATCAGCAAGAGAAGCCTAGATGGGATAGCATGTCTCAATTGGGGTCGTCCTCATTTTCTTTCTAAGACAAGTAAGATTAACTTTCTTTTGTTTTCTTGAAAACCACGAAGCTTTCACGGCATCTACCCCACAAGCAGATACATGAACCATTTACTCTGTCATTTGCATCTTACCTCCACCAGTTACCACAATCACAAACTTTGCAGGAAGATGCAAGAACCCACGAGTTGGGCAAGTACAGAATCAACTTATCTGGAAGGCTCCAGAAGAAAAGTTGCAGACCTTTTGCCAAAGGCTGCACCATTGCTGAAACGGTTCTACTTTGGGATCAAACAGCTCCAATCAGCTTTGGAACTGTTAAAAAGATATAAAAGAGGCAATTGGAAGTTGCTATCTCAACCAGCTGATGCTTGATCTATACTCTGAATGTCTAAAAGTCTACGAGTAAATCTTCGATCTACACTTGAGGTAACTGTGGACATTTTAATTACCAATAGATTTTCCTCTCAAAATCCTTTTAATAAACTGGCCTCTATAATACTGGAGCTAGAAAACGCTCCCTGTAAAAAAACCCTCATCTCTTGTCAATTTTAAGCAGACTTCCAGCATTATTTACCATCAACTGAGTAACTCACATATTTTGCAGATTTCTTTCCATCCTACTCTCAGATACCCCACCTTGAAAAGAACAGCACTGAATTCTACAAAACAAATAGTCCAGAGTCACCAGTGCTCAGAGGGAGGAAGATTAGATGCTGATCTGATGAATTTGCTAAAATATTTTCTATATTAAGAAACCCTGCAAGCATAGAGTTACCCTCTACAACCTCTGGGGAATGTATTAGTAGGACCTGTTGCAGCTAAGGCTACCTGCTAGGGAGTGACTTTCCCTGACCTTGTATAAACTCATCCTCTTTGGAAGCTTTTTCACATTCTGGACTTCTAGCGCTCTTATGTTACGCAAGTGCCAGAACTAGTCACCAAGAGGGCTACAATCCAATAGGCAATAATTGCTGGAAACTCTCCTTATTTCCTAGCTCTTTCCCACACCCCTTCAAGACAGAGCTGAGTAAAGTCTCTCCTGTTTTCCCCAACCTTTCTTGGCTGAAACCTGTTCCAATTTCACCCTGTAAACACCTGATATGAACCGATGAACTGGGAGGGGCCAGAAAGCTCTTCCTAGCTCCAGGGGGGTGGAGGTAAACAGAAAAATAGTATATAAGATGCTTTGAGACAGACTTTCAAAGTCCATAAAGTCTGACAGGAAGGGTCTGGAGAGAAAAAGAAAAAAAAAAANATGTGATTAGCAAATACGTGTACTGAATACTTCTGCTTAAAGTACTGCTGTAGGCAAGGGAGCCTCCAAAAACTAGTTGGAATTCATCTGCAGATCCAGCTGTATTTTAATATCTGGATGTCTGTTATCAGAGATTGGAAAAACTGAACAGGTACTGTATTTGTACAGCAAGGAACTCAGTCTAATATTTAATTTCCTGAGCAGTACGGTACCAATCCAAAAAGAAAGGGAGCTGGCTTTGTCAGGGAATGGCTCTGGCAGTAATATCCTCTGAGTTCACAGTGCTGGCGGGGGACTAGAAGTCGGTAAAACAATTATGAATGCTCTCCAAGCATTACTGGGGATTTGTAATTGTACCTTGATGACTGTCTCTGAACCAGAGTAAAAGAGTGAGCCGTTATTTGAATGATAATTCTCCAAAATGCAAGGCTGGAGATGCTGCAAGATACAAACTGTAATATAAGCCTAGCAAGATCACAGTTAAGTTGTTGAAAATTCACTCTTCCCTGAGGGAAAATTTCACTGCGCGCAGGGACTGCACAGGCCTGTGCTAAACGTGGAATGCAGGTGCATTTTGCACGTCAGCTACCTCTAAAGCTACTTCTAGAAGTGCCCTTTTTGCTCACTTGTCTCTTAAAATTAAATGTGCTGCAACAAGCTGAAAACTTCCTTCAAAAGAAACGGCTGTTGCCTGCGATGACTGAGGGTTTGTCAAACTTCAGTTCGATTGGTTCGGGGGTTTTTTTTTAAAATGCAAAAGGAAAAACTTTAGTATATTGACTAAATTCTTACAGAAAGTTCCACTTGGCTAGTTCTGACACACTAGTGTTTACAGGTTCTTAAACAAAAAATGTACTATAACAGATCTCTTCAGAGCTGTAGTAGAAGTTTGCAAAGAAAATGATAACACTGAGGAAACTGGCCCAGCAGGTATTTGAAACAGACTCGTCTCACCTCACCAGGTAGGAGATACTTAGTCTGTACTACACTGAAAGCTGTCAGAATGGATAAAGCCTCGCTTCAGCTCCTTTATCTTCCTCAGAAGCAGAGCTGTGCATCTGACCATCTTCAAGTCAGCTCCTGCACTGGGAGGAAAGGAGGCTTGCAGGGACAGACAGACTGACTGCAGCTAAAAGCCACTATCTCTGTCACACGCCACAGTGCAAGAAGTGCTAGGCAGATAGATGTCATCGCCAGCTTGGCTAACCTGGTCAAGTACACAATCAAATCAGGCATCTGGCAGTAGGTCTGGCCTTTCTGTTAGATAAGCCTTTATTATTCGGGAGGGGGCCAGTAAATATACCTTTTTAGCTTCCACAGTAGCAATGTGACGAGAAAGCAGAGATAGCACTTTGGATAGGAGAAGTAAAGAAAACCAAACACCAAACAAACCCATCGCAAAGTCCCAGTGCTAGAACCTCTTTTCCCAGTGCATGCGTTGATCAAAACTAAACCGTTTTCAGACTTGTGGGAAGTCGTCTTCACTTTAATTGCTCCTTGCGTAACAAATTAAGCTTTCCAGAACCCACACTAAGAGAGGAGTTGTTCTTGCTGTTCAGATTCTTACTTTCTGGTTCTGATTCAAGTAGATGCTGTCTATGACTGCTCCTCGCTTTACCAGAGGAACTACCGGATCTCTGGTGTTTACAAGCTACCTCCTGATGAATTTCTGGGGAGTCCAGATCTGGAGGTAAGGATGTCAAGTACCAAAATGTATACTACATTCTCCTTAAATATAACCAAGGCACTACTTACCTACCTGAGAGATGAAAAAAGCACATACTGAATTATGATACCCTGCCCTTTGAACCAACATCTGTATGCAGGCAAACTGCAAGGAAGGAAAGAGTGTACATTTAACAGGGAAACCAGTAAAGGGTTAATTTAATAAAGTTGCTATGACTTAAACAAAACAGAAGTATCTTCAAGTTGTGAAATCTGGAACAACATCTTGTCTTGTGTTAAGAGAATTGAACCTTCCTAAGTGTCCCGACAAGTAAGCAGTGTCTTTTTTCCTGCTCTAGGTGTTCTGTGATATGGAGACGGATGGAGGCGGCTGGACTATCATCCAAAGACGGAAAGTTGGTTTGACATCTTTCAATAGGGACTGGAAACAATACAGGGATGGATTTGGCAATATCCGGGGAGATTTCTGGCTAGGAAATGAAAACATCTACCGACTTTCAAGACGCCCCACTGTTCTGCGAGTGGAGTTGGAGGTAATTAATAAAGCTCTTAATTTCAGCAGCTAAAGGGTTTTTGTACAAAGTGATTCTCTTGTAGGTAAGACTTGGAAATACAATGCTCTGGAAAGTTCCTTTGCCTTCACATGTAAGTTTCTGCAATCTGAGACAACAAAAAAACCTCACGAAAAATCTAGGACTGAGAAAAGATACGCAACGTGCACTGTATGTAACCATAGACAGTGGAGTCTTTTCATAATTGTTCTGAAAGGGCCTAATTATTCTTCACCGTTCTGTGGCAGGACTGGGAAGGGAACATCCGCTATGCGCAGTATAAGCAGTTCACCCTGAGCAACGAATTAAATAGCTACCGCCTTTTTGTGGGCAACTACACTGGCAACACGGGGCGTGACTCGCTGCGCTACCACAACAACACGGCCTTCAGCACGAAGGACAAAGACAACGACAAGTGTGTGGATGACTGTGCCCTGTTTCGTAAAGGTAAAGCACATATAAACACCTTCTTGGCCTGAGAACACCGTGTACCTATAAGGGTTGGGGGTTTTTTCTTACATTTTTATAGAGTTTCAAGTTCTAGTATCAGGGACTTGCGATGATCCTCCTTTATTATTATCCTACACGCATCTCAAGGTTCCACCTGAATTCGAATCTTTATTCCTACTCTACATTAATAGCCTCTAATGAGGTCCTCATTCAATTTATTATCTTTATATGAAGTCTGTCACAAATATAATTGTCTTTACTGCGTCTTGGCCTTTAATTTTAATTTCTCCCTTGTGTCTCCATGCGACATGCACATAAAATCGTGGATATCTGTCTCAATAAAATAGTGCAACTTACTTGCAGAGCCCAGAAACCTTTTGAACATCTTCCAGATGTCCAAGCTAAGAACCCAAAGTCATTTCCTACACTAATTCTCAGAGACAGAAACACGTCAAGGAAATATTTTAAGAAGAATGAGTAACTAAATGAAAAGCTACTGGATTAATTTGACTATGGAACTGTAAAGCCTTTATGCATTTAGTATTTATGTTAAGTTTTGAATTTACCTGCAATCCCAGCTATTAGGGCCATAGGCTCCAGGGATTATATACTGCATTCTGGTCACTCTCCTCCAGAAAGAGCAACAATTCTTATTATTAATACAAACCCTACCTTTTAAGTATTACCTTAAGTTTTAAATAAATGGCTCACGAAGAATCTATTCATTTGCTTTTCTGAAAAGGTGGATACTGGTACAACTGCTGCACAGATTCCAACCTGAATGGGGTTTACTACCGTAAAGGAGAACACACCAAGAACATGGACGGCATCACCTGGTACGGGTGGCACGGGTCAACCTATTCACTGAAGAGAGTGGAGATGAAGATCCGCCCAGAGGATTTCAAACCGTAGAGGGAAGCAGTATTTGATTGTACAGCTACATGATGCCACTGCACAGAAGGTGGGCAACGGACAGCTCGAAACCAGCCAACTAATTGTTCACTTCATCTAATACGTGCAACAGCTACACTCTGGCTATGTACACACACAAAGGCACACGAAGCACCAGCCACAGCCATTAGGGTTATCAGGGCTCAGAATTATCTCCTCCTCTTAAGCTTTTTCCAAAGGGAAAAATACCACATTGGAACAGGTTAGAACAGAACACAGTTAGAGCACCTTCAGAAAACTCCTGCTGTGTTTTCCCCAGCATTGTGACTATGGGGTTGCCTTAGTATTAACCAGCCAAGCAGGGATGGAAAAAAGAAAGCCTCCTTGTTGCCTTTCCCTTGGTGTCTAGAGAAAGCGTTGCTGAGTAACTCCTTCCAAGAGGGACTCAAATGACAAAAGTGACATATTTCAAACCAGAGGAGTCAATCAAAAATGCCCAGTGAACCTTTGGTTTTTTACTGTATAGTAAGCAGCTGACATTTCCACAGAGGAAAATATGAAGTGCTGAAGTTTTGGATTAATTAGCATTTTCCAGGTTCTCTCCTGACATTTTACAACCATCTCCTGCTACTGCCTCAAGTAAGTCCCCACAGAGGGCTGCACTCAGCAGGTAGTAACCCTGGAGGAGGGATTTCTCCTATACAGTCTGTGATGCTTATTGCCATCTATATATCACCCAGAGGTTAATAAACTAGGAAGCAACTTCCTGGGCTGCCACAAAATTACACGCAGGTTAGAACATGTGCTTATGTGTCAGTACGAGAGAACAGCAGGCTATCAAAAAAATCCAGACCCAGCCACAAAACTCGACTCAGACACGTAAAACCACTGTAGCCATGAGCAAACACTAGGACACACCAGAGAATCCCAAACATAAGGGGATGTTTGCTATCACGTCACGCTGAGGAACATTAAAAACTCTTCTGAAGGCTACTCCAGTTACAAGTTACTTAGAGATATTATGTCAAAAATCAGTGTGTCTCTCCCTCACATAACACAATGTTAAAAACAGCTAAAAAAGAAAAGAGAGACTCCTCCTGTAGCCGTACTGCTGTTTGAATATGTTGGAAAAGATAGTTACAGTTAATATCTCTATTTTTATTCACTTTAACGTGAGTTTGAATCTAATTTAAATTGTTCGGTCTCGTGTGAAATGGGAGATAAAGGTGCTTCGGGAATTGCCTTACATATGTTTGACTCTTCATACTGTAAATTTCAAGTGTGTGGAACTAGAGTTGGAATTATTTTCACTGTGGTCTACAATATGAATTTGTAAAGGTTTCTAAACTTTTTTTCATTTCTAATAAATTGTCTTTCATTTTTAATCCTGCTTTACTTCAAGTCTTTGCGCCTTAACTTGCTTTTTGATGCACAATCAGCTGCACAAGTGATTGAGTCCAAGAAAGGGGATACACTGAATTCTGTATGTGTCTCAGAAAAAATGAGAGAGGACAAAGGATGAAAGAATAAAAACAGGGAGAAAAGCAGGAAAGCACAACTCCAAGGAATTAGGAGGGCTGCAAAAATCACTGCTGACAAAGCTCAGGAAACAATACGCTCTTGTTGTAATATCTTCTATCAGATATATGAAGAATGAGAGACACACCTAAGCTAAACGAGCAGAATCTGATGAAAAATTCTAAGAACTTCAGCTTTTCTGGCTTATTTACATGTAGATATAGAAATTTCTCTCATCTGACGTACAGCCACTCTGTGACATCCCGCACTGAACTTGAAGGGTGAGAGGTAGAAATCAGAAGACTTCACATTTTCCTGCCCAACTTCCCTCAGCTTCTATCACAATTTTAACCACATCATGGAAGGGCAGA
>WEIS01039579.1:1435-12072 GCA_013389965.1 Todus mexicanus
AAAGGAAAGAGAACGTTTCCTCCTATTTTTATATAGCAGACATGCTGTCTTGAAATTGTGGTGCATGTGTAATTTAATGAAAGCCAATGAATCATTCCTACTTATAAAAATGACAGGATGAGGCCAGTGTGTGTTAAAATCAGTGAAATATATTAATTCTCATTCCTAAAATCTGACCTCATATTCCCAGCATTGCAGAAATGGAGGATGTGCAGTAAATAAGTCCAACATCCTTTTACCTCTAGGTCTGAACCCTGTTTAGATCACCAGTGGAAATGAATCTCTGTCTTCTTGTGAAGCGTCTCCTCTGAATGTTTACTGACATCACGATGCTTTGGCATCTGGCACAGTTTGACGTGATTAATTATCACTGTTCAAAGAGAGCAGGGAAACAGTCAGAGGAGAGCACTGTTGTAATGTCTGGAATTCTGTACAGTGACTGCTAAAGTCATGTTGTTGCTGTCAGGCCTACACTTTCCAAAATATTCAGGAAGCTAATATTAACAAAACAATTTTGTGTGTATGTGGATGCAGGAGAAGGATAATCAACAAATGTATTAGCAAGATACTTAGTTGTTCAAAACGACCATCTATCAAACATGATTCAGCACTGATATCTTCAAGCGATGCTTACTGCTTATCATTTCCATTTGTCTCGTAAAATTATCAATGCAAAGAACAGGGCTCAATTATCAAATAATATGAGAATTGAAGTCACATCAGGATATAATGTTAAATGAATAATTCTCTGAGCACTGGAGGAAATGAAGCCTGATGCTTTATGAATTCATATTGAGTGTTTTGACAGGGTAGGATTTATTGAAGTGTGAGTTTTTCCTGTTTCTGTCATTTCTCTTCTGTGCAGGTCCTATGGTACCTAGTAATGACTTATTTTGTAGCCTGTCCCTTGATGAAGTCTATGCAATGCCTCTTCTCTGTCTAGCCTCAGTCATCAAACATCTGACAGTGTATTACTGACTCTACCTATGCAGCTGGGGTAAGCTGGAATCAGCTCCTTTACTCAGTCTTGCTTTTTATTTATTTATTTGTTTGTTTGTTTGTTTGTTTATTTATAATCCGCATTGCTCATGTGATTCTTGCTCTGGCTGCAGTGAGTCTGCAGTAAGGCAGACAAGTAAAGAACTGAATGGGAGAAAAGCCCAAGCTCTCAGTTGTAAAGGCAGTGTGGGTGCAACTTGCCCAGACCATTTACCTCGGAGAACTTGAGCACAGCCTTTTTGTCTAATTTAGGTGAACTTGCACAAAAGACGTGGAGTGACAGATTTTGTCATGGCATAAGCCTTGCTTTCCAATAAAAACATGTCAGCCAATGTGCAGGAGCTGGGAGAAGCTCATATATTCCTGCTTTTGCCCTTTTTAATGAAATGGGAAATAGCAAATGATGACATCTGTCAGTTTATGGAAAACAAATTTAAGGCTCAGTCTCTCGGAAGCCTACATCACGGTTATTATCCAGTGTTAGCAAGGAAAATGTTTTAACTTATAAAAAAGCAAAGTAGTGAAGGCAGTATCATCACCACAATAGGATTAGATTTTAGTACTATTTTTTTTTCTTGACTATTACTTGATTTAGAGCTGGAAGGAGACCATGGTGTTTCACTGCACAAGAAGGTCAGAGAAAATGTGTGAAATTGTTCAGGAAATGTATGGGTGTGGAAACAGTGTTTTTAGCCATTGAATTTTACAGCACCTGAGCAGAACTCCTGAGAAATGTAGGCTTCGAGTTTGGTAGAGCAGCTTTCCTCTGCCAAAACCACTAGCTAGCTTGCTGCCCTCAGTGGGTGTTCTGGCAGATGAAAAGAACTGAGGCGGGGGAGGGGAAGGGTTGGAGAAACAACAGAGAAAATGGTATTTGTAAAATCTGACAGCAAGACAAGAATGTTAATAGGCAGTGCTGTTTCTTAGGGACAGTCAATTTTGTGCCTTTGTTTCCACTTTGTATTGTTTGTGGTGATGGATGGGCCCAGAAAGTGATGGTCAACAATTAAATCTAATTGGCGGCCAGTGACAAGCCATGTCTGCAGGGCTCAGTGTTGGGACCATTATTATTTAATATCTTTATTTAACATCTCGATAAAGACACAGAATGCATCATCAGTAAGTTTGCAGATAATACTAAGTTAGTGTTAATCTGCATGAGGAAAGGGAGGCTCTACAGAGAGTTCTAGATAGGTTGGATCGATGGGCCAATGTTAATGGTATGGGATTCAACGAGGTCAAATGCCAACGAGGTCCTGCACTTGAGCCACAACAACCCTATGCAGCGCTATAGGCTTGGGGAGGCGTGGCTGGAGAGCTGTGTGGCAGAAAAGGACCTGGGGATTCTAACTGACAAGCAGCTGAATATGAGCCAGCAGTATGCCCAGGTGGCCAAGAAGGCCAATGGCATCCTGGCCTGGATTAGAAATGGTGTGACCAGCAGGAGTAGGGACGTGATTATCCCCCTGTACTCAGCACTGGTGAGATCACATCTTGAGTATCGTGTTCAGTTTGGGACACCTCAATACAAGAGAGATATCAAGGTGCTGGAGCAGGTGCAGAGGAGGGAAACGAAGTTAGTAAAGGGCCTGGAGAATAAATCTTATGAGGAAAGATTGAAAGAGCTGGAACTGTTTAGTTTGAGGAAGAGGAGGCTAAGGGGAGACCTCATCGCTCTCTACAGTGACCTGAAGGAACATTGTAGTGAGGTTGGTGCTGGTCTCTTCTCACAGGTAATTAGTGATAGAACAAGAGGGAATGGTTCCACACTACAACAGGGTAGGTTTAGACTGGGTATTAGGGGAAAAAAAAATTACAGAAAGAGTAGTCAGCTACTGGAATAGGCTGCCCAGGGAGGTGGTTGAATCACCATCGCTGGATGCGTTTTAACGGACATTTAGATATGGTGTTAGGGGATATGGTTTAGGGATGAACTTTGCAGAGTAGGGTTAACGGTTGGACTTGATGATCTCAAGGGTCTTTTCCAACCTCAAAGATTCTATGATTCTATGATTAGCTGCTTCTGTTTCTGTGGGTGAATCTTCCAAACTTGCTGTTGATTGAATAGCACTACATGAAGCATAATAGAAAGAAGTGGGGGGAAAGAGTTTATTCCTTCTTCTGCAGTTTCATCCTTCTGCTTTAGGTGGCTGCACTGATAGGTACGCAGGCATATCTCTCTCTGATTGCATGCATCTGTTTTTCCTTTTCAGGGTGAATGCCACATGTACTGTCTTACTGTTTTGATCTGATATGGTTTAATTTTCAGAGTTATTCTATATTTTATGAAAGTATGCATTTATAAAAATACATGTTTTTATTATTTTAAAATCCTTATTCATAATTATTATTATTAAAAATTTATTACATTTATTATCTGAAATGAGGTAGCATACAGCAGTGAATTCCCTGAGCACAGCACCTGTATCTCAGTGGCTCAGATGTTTAGGAAATATGCTCCTTTCCCCAGACAGCTCAACATCTATGTAAGTGCCCACATCACTAGGGTAAGGAGAGGAAGGTCAGTGCATAGAAGTGAGACAGGAGTGTTACAACTATAGAATAATAATGAAACATAAAGAATTATGTTTAAGAAGCCCAGGAATGATTGAATGTTTGTCATTAGATCTTGTGTTTGCAGCTATCATTGTCCTGCTTTGCCAGTCACTCATATAATCTCCTCCCTGTTCTGTGTTCAGCTCTTTTTGTTGTAGATCACATCTGATTTCTCAGGCTACTCATCAGACTATCTGAGCTAGTGTGGACTGATTCTGACTTGCGAACTGATTATGCTAGTTGCATTTTTGAATGAGACTACAGTGATCATTCCCAACTAGGATTTGTTCTTCCCATTTTTCTCTTGATCTTTTCAAACAAGCAGCTCCAAGCAGCAATGGCCTGCAAAACCACTGTTAGGTTAGTGTGTTTGAAGTGGAGGGTCTGCTCTTTTGAGCTTTTCTTTATATTCTGTGATGCAAGCTTCCCTCTTGTTAAGCAGAGTGATGAGATTACTTGACAGGTACTTTCTTTCCATGGTGGTTGGGCTTTACTTCAGGTGCAGTTAAGCCACGAGAATGGGATAGTGTAGTTCAAGAGGGAAAGGTGAATGCTTTTAGATAGGTGCTTTTAGATAGGCAACACATGCTTGACAGTAAAGTTACCTCCTGCAAAAATTTATGACTGTTATTTTCAACAAAACTCAAAATAGTTTGAAATAGTAATGTATGTAAAAGCTATGTTAAGGTGGCTGACAGGGTTAGCAGTGGAAATTGCAGTGGAAAAAACCCTCCAGCTGTTGATGCTTACTTTTAAAGATTAATTTGGAGCTGAGTGGTTTCATCATGTTTGAAATGCAAACACTAATCTTAGTGGCTTCATTCCTTATTGTTTTCTGTTTTTGATTCTCTTAATTCTGTAACTAGACTAGAGCAGTTATCTTGGCTGTGTTCTTTCTGAATGATAAGTAGTGTTACCTGTCTAGCTTTGCAGAAAGGGAAGACAAACGTAAGGAAAAAGTTCTTTCATGCTTTGTGATGCGGAGGACTCTGTCTGACTCTGCAGAGACCCAGGAGCCCCATGGGTGTCTTCCTGCAGCTATGGTGCTAAAGCAATCACTGTTATGTGTTCACATAGACTTGTCTGAAGAAAATGGGTCTGGCTATGCAAGGCAGGGTACAAGGTACACTCAGCTGAAGCATCTCTATTTTATTCACCTCTTGTTGCGCTTCCTAAATGCTGAGGCTGGACTCAGTGCATGTGTGGGCAAAAGGTAAATGAAGAATGAGATGGGGTGGCTCCAAGCAGAGAGTTTCTCATGGCCAGATTGCTGGTAGTGGGGGAGGACAACAGGGCATGCTTTAATTCCACTCAGTGTAGCTCTTTGAATTATAGGAGGGACTCCCCAGCCGTTTTTAGTCCCTCCACAAAGTTTGGGAGATCAACAGTGGCTCTAAATGTGCTGTTTTCATAGGTTGTGAACTAACAATTTATTAAGCAGCAGATTTACTTGCAGTGATGTAGATATGATTGCCAAAGAACACAATCTGGCATCCTGCACTGAAGACTCTTGGTTTTAATGCCACTGCTATTCAGTACCACTCTACTGTCACATCGTGAAAGCCCTTCAGTAACTGCTTGCATGGTTTGGAGCCACCCTGAACCAACCGAGTGAAAAACCATCCACAAAAGGCTGTGTGTATGCTTGAAGCATCGAAGTCTGTTCAGGAAATTAAACAGCCCATAGGCTTTGCTGGGTTTATTCTTTTTGTTTGGTTGGTTTTGTGTGGGTTTTTGGCTTTTTGTTGTGAGGTGGTTTTGGTCTTGTGTTTTGTTTTGTTTGTTTATAAAACTAAAAAGCAAGTTATCTTACAAGCCGAATCATGCTTGCCGTTTTTTTATTATCACAAAGTGCCTTCTCACAACACTGAACCATGTGTTCATTTGGTTGCTTCAAAACAATATATGACAGAAAGCAATGTCTATATGCAACCATTTACCAATTCTGCTGTTAGATTTAATAAATGCTGTTTGAGCTTATATTCCCTTGCTGACTAATTTTGAGGAATTGCCCACCACTGTGAAATCTGAAAGTTCAAGAGAAGAAACTATGAAAGGGAATATCTAATTTCTTTACTCTAGCTGCTGTTTCATTGCTTCAATTAATCTACATTTGCAAGTCTTTCAATTTATGGAAAATTATTGGAGTGGCAGTGTGCACTATGCATAGCTGAAAGCTGGATTTTAATAAATGTGGTCTATTTAGTACACAGACATAGGCTGGCCTTTGAAATCCATCAAGGCTTGCCCAGCCTGCTCTGAATAATTTTAAGGAATAAGTACATAATTAATGAAAAATATTATCGGATCTTTTGTCTGTGGGCTATCATCCTTATTTCCAGCAAATGTGAGGTTTGAGCTTCGGCTCAAATTCTGATTTTTGTTTGCTGAAGTAAAATTGTGACCTGAAAAAACTACCTGAAGGATTTAATCAAGGATGTTGTCCTTGTCACTAAAAGCCTGGGTGCAATTCTAACTTGTATCAAATTTATAATTAGGTAATATGTCATCAGACCTTGATTGTTACAGTCACAGTCACTGTGGTGAGTTAGCACAGGCTGTGAACTGGACTTTGTTATCTGCATAAACACTTTTGGCAGGTTTCTGTGCTGGCTTAGCCCTTGTCCATCCAAGGAGAACTTTTGTAAGTGTGTGATGTGAAATGAAAAGTGGGAGGCACTTGGATGCAGTGAGGTGAGTGTCTCACTGTACTAATAGCTAGATCATGAGGTTTCCACACTTTGTGGGACACTCTCTGGCTCGAATCACCTTGTACCTGTTCACATTCAGTTAATGTTTATTGAAAATAGTTAACCAGCCTTGTACCCTGATCCTCCTGTAGACAGGAGTATGTGTGGGAAGGTGAGTTCCTTTTAAAGGATCCCTTGAAAGTCGTAAGATGCAGAAAACATGGCGGCAAGGGGGAAGAAGGAAATTTCAGCTAAAAGTGATCCCACATGGGGATTGTGCAGACAAACTTGTCTGGATTGAAGATCAGATGAGGAAATGGATCTTGCATTGAACCTTATTTACCCTGCTCTAAATATTTGATTGTTTCCACTTACTTATAGACTAATCATAATTATTTTTTACCTGTACAACTTGAAATGCTCTGCAGAAATGGTCAGAATGAGGAAGGAAGAGGAGGAAAGAGATATTTACTTCTGCATAGCTAGCAAAATTTTGAATATGTATGTAAATATAGCTTAGATATACACGTTTACACAGCAATGTTCTAAAAAACATTCCAAAAATACATAAATATGTATAAATATACAGAATCCATTTGTCATAACAAAGCAGACAATTATTTTTACTGTTATCTATTTAAAAAAATGCATTTATTTTACACCTCTGGCTTTGGGACAGCTTGTCCACACGTCACCAGGCTGATTTGCCACCTGCCAAGTTTTCCCTTCCATACTTTTTTCGTCACTGTCTTGACGTGCTGTTCTGGTTGTTAATCTCTCTGAGTCTTTTTAAAATTTATTGTAGGAAGGAATGTTTCTAATTGTGGAAAGTCTGGAAGTGAAATAAAGCTGAATGAGGAATAAAGCTAACCCTGCTGCTGGAGGAAGCAGTTGCCCAGCCCTTCTGGCTGTGTCCATGGCACTGTGCTGGGCCTGGCCATGTGTCCACCTTGCTGACAGGAAGTGGCCCCAGATTTCCCCTGCCTTAAATTTCCACATAATTATTAGAGAAATATTTCTGCCATACTCCTGTGACTCAGTAAGAAGCGACTGCTCAGGTAAAAGCAATCAGATATTTTTACCTGGAAACTCCACTCACTGTCTTCATGGTGGGTTTTATCTTTCTGTGTCAGCTCTTGGACTCCCTTCAGCAGTTGAGGGATGGATCAAGATATTTTCCATAGCTAGTGCCACTGTTTCAAATTACATCATCTGAAAGTGAGTATACTTTGCATGATAATATTTTATTTAAATGCTATTGTATAAATGTATATTTAAAAAAGACCTCTGCTGCAAACCCTTAATAGCTGATAAAGCCCATAAAAGTAAAGGGAGCAGAAAGAATGGCAAACCAAGATGACTCTCCATGAATCTCCCGCTTAACATTGCACCTCTCCTTTCCAACTAGATACGCATAGGCCACCAATAGCTTCCTAACCCATCAAGTAATCTTAGCTTTGTTGTCTACCTGGAAAGTATAATTTTAATCCCTTCTTCTGCTGCTCTGATGCCTCAGGACATAGGTGGCTGAACAACTTGCTCAATATCTGCAGTGTAAAGCTGTTAGTCACTGGTGATGTGTGCCTTTATTTGATGTTTTCTTCTGTTTTAATCTATTTCTCTTCAATGGCTGTAACTGGAAGAGGGAAAAGGGTGGGTAACTGCCTATCTAGAAGCAGAGTCTGACTTTCTTTCTGCACAAGGTCATCTCCAGAGGATTCAAGCTCTGACTGTCCCACATTTAGTTGCTCTCCAAATTGTAAAATTGCTTGTTTACAATTTGCCAGCTATCTGCAAAGCCTCTATTAACCTATAGAAACAGACAGAGATGTTTTGCAAGTAGGAGAGGGAATTTTATGCCATTGGTCTTGACCAAGAGGTATGATTTTTATTTAAATTCGTTTGCTTTTTCTCTCCCTTCTCTGACTTCTCTGCTGTGCTTTGCTCAGATTGTATTGCCTTTGTTATAAATCCCAACTCATGTTATTCCTGAAAACAACACTAGAAGTGTGTAACATGTTAGCTGCACCACTAAATAACCAAAACCTTAATATTTTATGCTTTTAGTCAAAGTTTAGTGGTTGAAATTTCAGCCTTGTAGCTCATTCAGCTCTTTAAGGGTTCAGAGTTTATAGGAAAAAGATGATGACTTTCTTCTTGATTAAAGATGAACTATTTCAGCCTTGGAAACTACTCCTCAATTAAAAAGTAAATCATATTATATGTTCACCATGATGAACTGATAATAATTGGAAATTATTATTTTACTACCTTACACGTCAATAAAATGGCACAGTATTTGTAAGTGGGAAATCAAAAATAACCTTAAAATTCTATCCCAGTGATAGGCTCTTCAATGTCTACAAGCATACGCATTACTTCTTTGTCTATAGTAGCTTAATGTTTTTATTATCTTGAATGTCATATAGAAGTAATTTTTTTTTCCATCACATTTTAATATTATCCTATAATAAACCTTGACTATGCCATTAAATCTTCAGGAGGTATTAACTGCTTTTTACAGTAACAATTTACATTTGGGCATACTGTAGCTGTAACCTAACAAGTACAGGACATTTGGGGGTTGGTCTTAACTTCATAATAAAGGATGTCTCTTCTCGGTATTAAATATTGTCCAGTCTGCAAATGAAGTGATACTGCAGAGCTGTATCAGTGCAATGCATACAGGTGTGGTAGGACTGCTAGTCATTCACCAGTTAATAATTCCGAGTAAATTTCGAGGGTTCTTCAAAAGCATTTAGCCGTAAGTGTCTGAGCCTATGGGTCAGTCTCATATGTAAGCAAGAAGACTCACTCACATATGATGTGTTATTCAGTCAAATCGGAGAATATTCTGTAATATTTTGAAAGTGAGTACTATGAGAACTTGAACCTGAGTGTAGACTAGAACTATCTGCCTACCCAAGTAGAGCAGGGATACAGAATTTATTCAACTAAATGAAATTTCAGAATCAGGGAACTTACTGATGCAAATGATGCATGTCAGGGACAAATGACCCAATTTTATGTTGTAAGAATCCAGATTAACAGGTCCCCAGTGCTCTATGTATAGTATTAAAATACTAACTTCTGTCCCTACCACATTGTTTAAATAACTGCTGCTTGTAATAATCATTAAAATGACAAGGTTTATGCATGGAAAAAAAGCATTTCCTTCTACACTCCCATCTGTGGTCTGCTATGATGCCATCGTGATCAAAACTTCAGAGATTACAGGTGATTTTGGAGGTAAGAGTGAAGCCCTAAACCCTATACCCAAATTTCATTGTGGGATAAAGAACATGATAAAACCTGGTCCAGGAGAGACAAGTTGTTTTTCATAAAACTATCCATAATTAGCAAGCACAAGAAGGATAAAAGAAATTGAGTGCAGTAAATTGTGTTTTGGTTCAACTTTCTCTTTATTCAAGCTTGCCCCAGCATGATATTCATTCTTTTAGTGTCAGTCTTCATTAGCGATGCCAAGAAATTTCAACAGAACTAAACGGTAACTTTTAGTGTCTCTCAAGGTCAAACCAATTTCTCAGTCTTCTGAATTTGGTCAAAATAACATCTTTCAGGAGCTCCTCATGGCTTGTGAAGAAAAATAATTTGATCTCTGACCTGTGAGTCATCATAACTCCATCAATAGCAAGCCCACTAAAACATGTTCAAAAAACGAAAACTGAACTCACAGGTAGCAATGTCAGATGCAATTATGTATTTGTATAAACTTACGCAGGTAAAATAAAGTGAAAAAATGATACATTTCAACTTGAGTTATGACATCTAAAAAGGATTATATCTTTCCTATTTGAAAGAAGTTATTTTCTGAATCATTTTTCCCCCTAGCTTTTTTATAGCAGAGTAAGGAGAAAGCATGCATCTGTGATGCAGGAGAGTCATGGTATAGTAAAGGGCTCCTGAAGCCACATGGCATTTTAATAAATCTGTATTCTGGTCCTAGGGATATTTGATGTAGAATCTTGGTCACAGTGGGCTTAGGAAAAAGCCAGTGTCAGATGCAATTAGGTTGTTTCCCATTTAGTAGATTATTACCTCACTTTTACTGCAGCTTAATATTCAGGCATCTTTGACTGCTCAGTGTATGTGGGGGGTGGGGTAAAGCTAACAGAGACGTATGAATGGGAATACGCTGACTCTTGCTCAGCCTTTGCCAATGCAGTCTTCGTGCTTGGGAGCTTGAGCAAGGAGAGTTCTGCGGGAACTCTCCTTCCTCTTGTCACATCAAGCTGGACCATGCCACTTCACAGAGATAAACTCTTTTTGTGAGATTGCACTCATCTGCATGCAGTGATAGGATTCTTGCCAGGGATCGGAAGGGTGGAGAAGAAGGGACCTGGATAGTTTGGTTATACAGCATCTGATACA
>WEIS01039581.1:1609-30647 GCA_013389965.1 Todus mexicanus
GTTCACTGTGGTGTTATTACAACTAACAGTGCAGTCTACCTAAAAGAAACATTTCAAGGGAAAGTTTATAATGAGCACTTGAAATGGAAGAGCCACTCCCAACAGGAACTGGGTAACAGCCCCTGGGCAAAGCAGGTACTGCCACAACTGAAGAGAAAGAAAAATTCGGAAAAGCCATTTTCTCTATTTCTATATTGCACATTCACAGAAAGCTGCTTGATAAAGTCAACTTCCCTCCCCTTCCCGCTTCCCTCCCCCCCCTCACTGAGTTGGCAAAGAAAAATTAATCAATGTAGTTCTAGGAAATACTGAGAGAGTTGCTATGGTCTAAAATCACTTTCAGTAGTAAGAAATGGTAATTCAAGAAAAAAAATCACTGATTACGATATTGGTGTCGAACAGGTAAGATTCAAATGTAGACACAAAGTCCTACAGCATTTTACTTCAAAGAAACATGGAAATCCTAAGGATGTAATCTAATTTCCTTTTCAGTTTGGTAACAGAGATCTCTTCATTTACTTAGGGGTTTTGGGTTTTTTTTTTCATTTAAACTAGAAAATAATGAAAACAATCTCTGGAACTTCCTGTTATGGATATGAGACTAGGTCTTACTGGTCTGCCAAGCAGTAAACTAAAAAGCAAAAATATCCCAATTAACAAGACTTTAATAAATAGCTTCCTCTGAGCACCAATTTCCCCGTGAAATCTCCCCTAACAAAATAAGGATAGCAAGAAACAAGGCATTTTTGGTTTGACTCAGTACAAGAATACCTCACCAGGAGACTCCTCAGTAGTTTATAATTTCATCTTTTACCGTTCCACACAAAACTCTGCATACTTATTCTCAGTTAAACCTCTTCATGTTTTATCTGAACAAGCGCAGATCATTGTCAAGAGCAGAAAAGAGATGAGCACTAACGCTGCAACTTCACTTTGAACACCTGTAGCTTCTCATTAGTAGAACGTCGACAGCCCTAATTCAGCAGGGAGACAAAAAGCAGCACCACTAGACACTCGAGTGGCCTGGCTCTGATCACTCGTAAGGACACAAACCTTTTGATGGGCTTTTGAATGCACGCTGTACTTAGGAGGCAGAGTGGCAGATCACTGGGCTGCTCTGGATCT
Source organism: Todus mexicanus (assembly GCA_013389965.1). Lineage (NCBI taxonomy): Eukaryota > Metazoa > Chordata > Aves > Coraciiformes > Todidae > Todus > Todus mexicanus. The sequence goes on from WEIS01039581.1 coordinate 2,735, forward strand.
TGCACAAGTGCTGGCACCTTAAAGAGCATGTGTAAGCAGCGCTGAATTTCGCTCTTTGATTAGTGAATTGGGAGGGGAGCAGATCTCCAGAGGAAATCAATTTCCTTCAGTATAGAAGGAAAACATCCCTGCAAATATTTAGGAAAGAAGTTTATTGAAAGCCACTCAGTTCGCTTCTACAGCTTCTCCCCAGAGCCCTCCTTCCATCCCGTGTGTGTCATTGCTCATAGCATTCAGCTGAATAAAAGGAATATTAGACCAGGTGCAACTGGCAGGATGTAACATCAAACCTCTAGAGGTGATACGAATCATACCCAGAATATGCCTCAGTCTTAAGATATCTGACAAGCTGTAGTCCCCTTCTAAAAGAAAAAAACATGGTGATTTCTTCATATGGTTGGAAGAGTAGAATTTAATAGTTTAACAGCACTCAATGTAAGAAACCCAGGGAAAGGAAAGGGAAAAAAAAAAAAAAGAAAAAAGAAAAATATTTTTAATATTCAGGAATTAGAATGAAGATGGAAGGACAAACTCTCGTGTAGAGTGGGTCCAATCTCAATGGAAGATTGGTTCTTTCTCAGCATCACTTAATCCCCAGAAACACAGTCTGTATGTGAGGAAAACGAAACAAGCACACAATTCTCTCTTTTCTCTCCTTGTCTTTCAGAAAGACACTCCTGTCCCTTCTTCAAAATTTATATCCTTTCTACACAAAAAGAAATATGACATGCTGCCTACTACTTATTTTTGAACTTGAGAATAGTGTGCCATTAAAAATGCAGAAATTATTTCACACTCATTAAAATTAAGACAATGACTTTCCTTGTAGAAGAGACTTATAAATATTTTCTAGAAAAGGAGTAAGTTTCTATCACAATTCCATGTGTCACAAGAGGAATATATTTTAGAAGTTAAAATTTTCACACTTTGTTCTGCAACAGCATCAAATTTTCATAGGCCATTAGCTGTCAAAAATGAAGGTTGTACAAAAATAGAAACACATTCCTTTCTTCAACAAATGTGAGGTCAGCCTAATCCTTTTGGATCTAGAAAGACTTTTTGAATTTCTAGTTCTAAATATATAGAAAGCCTTAAGTAGTGTTCTCCTGCTGGCAAAAGAGCACACCCTCAATCCACAGCCTGGAGACACGAGCACAGTTTAGGCTGTGGTAATACTCATGTTATCCAAAGGTCTTGGCGAGGTCTCTGGTAAAGTGAATAATTTGAATGTTACTGTGAAAACATTAAAAACATCAAGGGTAAAGCATTTCAATGTTATTAAAAAATCAGGGAAGAGTATGTAAAACCATTTCAACATAGAATCATAGAATGATTTGGGTTGGAAGTGATCTCTGAAGGTCATCTAGTCCAACGCCCCTGCAGTGAGCAGGGACATCCTCAACTAGAGCAGGTTGCTCAGAGCCTTGTTGAGCCTCCCCTTGAATGTCTCCGGGGATGGGGCCTCAACTACCTCCCTGGGCAACCTGTTCCAGTGTTCCACCACCCTCATGGTAAGGAACTTTTTCCTAACATCCAATCTAAATCTACTCTTCTCTAGTTTTAAACCATTGTCCCTCATCCTTTCACTACAGACCTTTGTAAACAGGCCCTCCCCAGGCTTCTTATAAGCTCCCCTCAGGGACTGGAAGGTCGCTATTAGGTCTCCCCAAAGCCTTCTCTTCTCCAGGCTGAACAACCCCAGCTCCCTCAGCCTGTCTGTAGAAGTGATACAGCCCCCTGATCATTTCTTAATATATCCCACCAAGCTTCAGAATGCTACATGCCTCTTCATACCTCATCCTTAAATCATCTTATTTAAAGCCCAAGTTCAATTTCTTTCCAAATGTATTTTCTCCCAGCTTTTCTCTTGAACAGAGCTCATTATGCAGAAAGAAGCTTCTTTACATAAGCTTGCGAGTCCTCAAGTCTTGCTTAACTTGAAAAATCTCGCGAAAGATGTCTCTTTTGTTCAGAAATATTAACACAAATTTGGAGTGTGTGTGTGTTTTCACAGATCAGTAAGAGATTAAGTTATCCAAGGAGGACATGTCTATAACCTTATTCACTTGATTCAGCTAAGGCAGAGCCCGGCATTCCCTCCCTCTTCACCTCCAGTTATAGTGAGAAAGCTCTGAGCACAAAGTCTGAAGACAATTTTTACACTGAGAACTCTGACATTATTGAGGCATATTTCAGCAATATTTAACATTTTCTTTCTAAAATGCAAATTACTAGCCTGTGCCGACTAGCTATACACTTGAAAGTTCTCTCACATGGACAGAAAATAACTGTTCCCTTCATTTCCCATAACACAGAAACTCCCAGCACCACAGTAAATGCAAAAAGGTCACAAGACTGACCTGCGTGGGTTTATCTCTCCAAGTCCATTTCTCTTCTTGTATTTCTTGTACTTTATGAGGTATGAGCACAACAGTTGACAGCTTTGAGGCCAAAAAGCCACTTCCAGTTCCAAAATTTTCTTCCAGAACATGGAGATGATCACCTAGGACTGGCACACTCCTAAACGCTGTCCTGCACAACAGCTCTCCAGATCATATGCCGTGGCGTCGAGAGTGGACAAATGCCTGGACAATGGCCAGAACTCATTTTCTGCTGAGTAACCCCAGAAACTCTGTTGGGTGCAGCAGGTGTAACCACCGTATATCTGATTTTAAGCCAGCTCGACAGTCTGAGCAGCCAGATGTCAGATAAAGACAACACAATTTCTCTCCCTGTTTCCTGGTCCACAAGTCCTCCAAGGGCCACAGGATACCAGCTGCTTCATGCCAGAGAGAGATTATCCTGAACAGGCTCTCAGGGCATATGAAATATTCCCAGCACTGTCGCCTACCCAACTAATTTCATTAGGATGTTCTGAGGACTGCCAGATACCCCCGAAGGCACATAAGCCTCCCAGTCACAAGAAGAACCAATATACAGCATCGTAACATCATGCTGCCTACAATCAATGCCTGGATGCAAAAATTTAATTCATTTGGGAACTAAGAGGAAGGTATTAAAACCCAAAAACTAACAAAAAACCCCCCACAAAACAAAATGCCAAAACCTGCTAACTACATCAAACTCAGTCATATCGAATCTAGCTTGTTTTCGCCTCCTTGCATTTCATCATCTACCCTGTCAGCCCTGGTTTTCATTCATATAAAATATGTAGCATGATACCGTAATGACTGTGAAGCTGCTCGCTGCCTCTTGCACCCAAGAAGGCTGCTTGGGAGGCTGCTCAGCCTGAACTTCACAGGCACAAGGGAGCAGGGGAGCACCAAAGGCCACAGGCCAGAGCCTGCTTTGAAGTTCTGGAACAGCAAGAATCACTATCAAAGCTGGCTGCATGTTTTGTGCGAGTGAAGAACGCTGGGAGAAAACAAGATTATGTGTGTAGCTATCCCAGAGAGCCCCCAAAGTTAATGACTACGTACAGTCTGTGGAAAAGTCTTGGTTTTTCTCACGAATGTGACAAGGAACTTAACAAGGAGGTGTTTGTCACTTTGATATGTGAGTGGTCTCCAGAGTCATCTACCTGACAAAACCATCTCCATTAAAACATATGCTAAATCAGAAGAGACACAAGGGTATATTATTCTCAAGGCTGCTCTGTGTCAGACAGATTTACAACAGAAATGTAATGCAGGCCTGGGCATGCCTGTGATTCATGGGGAGAAATCAGAACAATGGAGATCGTGCTACCATAGAGTAAGAATTCAGCAACACAGTGTATCATTTTTTACTCACCTGCATCTATTGTATTATCAGAATTTCTTCTGAAGAATATAATTTGCTTTCCCATTATAGATAATTCGAATGTGTTTTATCGCAATACAGCGTCCAGTCAAATGAAACACAGAACATGAAAGAACCCAAATCAAAGCACCTCAAAGGTTTTCTTTCTCTGCTCATGGACATACTCTGAGTCACTATTTTCTACCTCAGTCTTTATATGTGCGATTTGAAAATAGCTCTGGCAATGCTTACTCATAGTTTTTATTGGGTACGGTATGCTCGAGAGTGAAAGAAGCAACAACAAAAGCCATTCATTAATAAAAACTACAAGAAATAATGATTGACAATGTGACCCCACAATGTATCTACAAGGAAATACATCTCCCAGAAAGCAAGTAAGCACAGCTCAAATGTTAAAATCATTCAAGCCATTACAGTGAGATTTCAGCTAGCTTTATTTACCACAAAGCAAACAAAGCTCTACAAGCCTCTTCCCTGCAAGATCTCATTTTACTCTTCTGTCTGAAAAAAAAGCTTTAAGGATAAAGACATGTAATTCCTCACCTCCACAGGCACAGGTCAAGGAGTAAACACTTTTGAGTCCACATAGGATTCAGTGTAAGGAATATTCACTGAAGAATGTTACAAAACCATTCAGGTATGCAGCATGTGCTAAACCAAGGATCCAATCTTCCTTTCACTTGAGAAGAGGTAATGCTGCCAACCTTAAAAAGTAAAGGAAAACATGAGAAATACTCACATGTTACCATTCACTCCTTCTGGTTTTATTTTTAAACGTAAGACAGATTGGGCTTAACGCTGGTCAGTACAGAGACTCATCACCAAGTACAACATATCATTCACCAAAACAAGAGATTTCACTGGGAGAGCTAGCTAAACCAGATCCAAGGACACAGGGCATCACTCTAATTAGGCTAGAAATACTGTAAAATATTTCGCCACTTTTATAAAAAGCTATAGCTGCACAAGATCTCAAGTGAGCTTCTTCACAACTGCTCTTTCCCAAAGCATTGGTACAGAAAGATTTTCTTGTTGATAGCACTCATAATAGCTTTCCCACAACATAACAGATTATGGGCGATAGCCAAAATGACTATTAACACTTCCACGGGGTAGCTAGGAAACACATCATGGTGATGCCACTGTCAAGACAAGAGATAAAAACATGGTGCTGAAGAATCACTTCTACAAAATGTACATCTGAGGAAATATTGATATTTGTAATTCGCAGTTATTTAGTGTTTTCCATAACAAAGCACCGAAGAAAACACTGCATAGTATCAACACTGCACCCAAAACTAGCACCAACTCAAAGTCAGGTCTCAGATGTTTTGGCTCGACCCACTGGTTGAAAGGAGAGTGAGTCACAACACCACCTCCCAGTAGGGAGAACAGTTCAGTGAAAGGAGAAATTTGTACAAGCTACGGTGATTAACATCCCTGTTGTGGCTACAGGGTGTTTATAAAGCTACTAGAAACCAGACAAAGATGAAAAGCCAAGTCAAATCCAGTGAACTGGGCTCTTTCAGACCCTCACTACATCACCGTTAGTTACTACAGAATCTCTCTAGTCTGAAATCCTCTGATGATGAAAGCTGTAACAGAAGGTGATCTTTTCCAAACCAGACTACAAGTGCCTCTTTTTACCCCACTTTGATATTTTGCTGTCCTGATACTGGCTTACAGACACAGGTGAAGCAAGGTTTGCAGGTAAAAAGCACTGTCTATATTAGACCAAGTGATGACAGAACTTGAAGGACGTCACAGACTTTTGGGCACAGAGGACATTTGTACACCAGGGATGGGAAAACTTCTCTTATATGCTCTTTATGCATTCTTTAACTCTGAAATGCTGTGGCACTACTAGAGAGCTCACAGAAGTCCAGTCTACATTCCAAGTTTTGCATTCTGACTCTTCAGATCCATACTGTACTCCCTTTCAGTTACCAGTACAGCCTAGCCACCATTTCCAAATGTTCTACACCATAAATTTCTTGTCTATAAACCTCTTGAGCACTGCAACAGCTTGCTCTGGGCCCAGGACCACTGTCGTAAAGCCCAAGTGGTATAGGACAGCTGATGTTAAAGTCTATACAGATTTGTATTCAGGGGTGCGAGAAGAAAACTAAGAAAACTGAGAATCCACCTCCTATTCACAGCGGCTCTCAACAGCCGGTTGAGAAGAAACGCATGGCTTTCCACTTTAAATTAGGAAAACCAGAAATTTGTGGCTTAAGCAGAAAAATTGAGCTGAGAAATACCTAATTGTGAGTTGCTGTTTAAAAAGAGAAACTCTAAGTCAGCAGCTCTGTAAGTCAGAAGTGTGGGAAATCACACAGGGAGATTAAACAGAGAGACCTCTTTTGCACCACCCTTCCTACCTCTGCCTCCTACCTTGTGCCTTTTAAATGTGGACACGATTTTTTCCGTCATGAAAATACTGCAGATACACAGAACAATTCACACCAGGCATTCAGTGGCTAGAATAAAAAGAGCCAGAAAAATAGACAGCACAAAAAGACTTTAAAACAGCAGCTGACACTTTCTGCACGTTTTTAAACCCTGCTAAGCTGAGAACAACTCAGTAAGGTATGGGGAGAATTTTTACTGTATATGGCAAATGTCTTGAACAAGATCTTGAGCCTTGGCCTCTACAACTAATAATTACTGTAAGAATCTGTTATTAATAAAACAGTAAGTATATTCACATTTTAAAATGTCCAAGATGCAATACAGGTAAAGAGTGAAGCTGGCCCATAAAGAAAAGAAATACCAGACTTGTCTAATAAGAAAACTCTTACAAACATTTTATTTCATTTATTGGACTGAAAGACTGAGGGCAAAAATTAGTTCAGCATAAGATATATGTACTGCTTGCCCTAATATTAGCATGCTTGGCCAATTTCTTAGGCAAGATGCTGAAAACAGTTTGGTAAAAAGAAGGAGGTGGCCTAAGCATCCATTTTGTTGTTTTAACAACAGCAGGTATTTTTATTTTATCCCATTTACCACTGTCATTGTGAAATAAGCCATTGAAACAAGGTGAAATTAAAATAGCATCTCTGAAGAATGATAAATCACCGGTGAAACCTACAGCATTAAATGGAGAGGGAACATTCAATATGCTCTCGGTGACAGCTGAAAAAGTCAGAGAATGAAAAAAGAAGTGTTCAGGTATACATATATAGACCTCTGCATATAGCATCTGTTTATGAACCCTATCCCTAGCCCTAAAGGTGGTGGGAAGGGGATTTTGAGTTTCGGTGGCCACGGCGTATGGTTGAGTCAGATAAGAATGATGTGGAAGGAGCAATGTCAGGGCAGTGCTGTGCTCCTCTTGGCATGCCATGTGCAGTGGCAGTGTTCCTGGAGCTGTAGTCTCTCTGGTTCTCTGAACCCTAACCCTAGACCTAACACTAAGGGAATGGGATATTAAGTTTCAGCGTCCACGGTGTATGGTTGAGTCAGAAAGATACGGAAGGACAAATGTTGGGGCAATGCCGTAAACAGAACTCAACGAGAAATCAGACAAAAATTAATATCCTCTAATAATACTGCATGACTTTAAAAGGGGTGGGGTGATCAACATCTATGGATTTTTAATTTTTTTTAAGGAAAATAAATGGGCAAATATTGGGTGAATAAATATAAATAAGGTACTCTGATTTGTAAGTAAGTATTAATTGTAAAATATTTCATGGTGACCAGAGCACACCTGTATATATGTATTTATGTAAATGGATACAATTCTCACTATTTTTCCTATGTTAAATTCTGACAGAAAATTCATGTTTCATTCGTGGTTTTAGACATTCATGGTTTTTCTTTTGGTTATATGTAAATATACCCCAAAAGTCAGGACATGAGACAGCATCAGCCCTGTCCAGAACTAACAAATACATTCTCTGCTTTAAATACTACATGAAGTGTTCACTCTTATTTCATAACTTCTGGAGAGAAACAACATTGAATTACAACTCTGTGAAGAAGATGCCACTGGTGGCAATGACAGATACGCATTTTTTGGTGCCCACTAGAAGTATACAAAACATAATCAATTAAATATTGCAAGATATCTATTTATTTGCAAATACATAGGGAGATTGTTTTAAAATCATAGACTGTAACCCACTTTTTTTCTATTCTAAAAATCATTATGGAAAGTGAAGGAGATAAAGTGAAGGATGTGATTTGTATTGCAGCTGACAAGAAAGAATCAGTTCTTTTATTACGAATGGGAAAGATTCAAAAACAAGTATTAGAAGCAGTACAAAATACCATCTTCTAACAGATACCAACACTATTTCTGTGTGCTCCTAGCAAATCTTTTGACTATTATAAGCAAAGAAGGCTCCTAATGACGTTGAAAGGGTGGTTAGCAGCAGACACAGCAGAAAAACTTATTTTCTTCTCTCTCAAAAAGAAGGAAATTTTCAAGATGCAGAGGACATTGTTCTACCACTGAATGCTTCATAAAAATGCACCTATTCATTAGAAAAAGCACCATCATAAACCTGGTTTGGATTTCAGTTCATGTACAGTGCTCTGTTATGCAGAACACAAAGGAATAACGTGAGGACTGTCTCTAACCACACAAAATCATTTGATTCATATATAGAAGAATGTCACGTTTTGCAGAAGGCTGTACCGATGTCGCACTGCAAGAACAGATTTGTTTTGTCTTGAAGGATGAGAGAGAAGGTAGTTTCAGCTTAGGCAGCTTGGCTTGAACTTTGCTCCCCCTCAGTCAGCTCAATTCCACACAGAGCTATTTGTGCTCAAAAACAATGGTTTCATATTCTGAGAAGCTATTTTCAGGATGTATTGTTTTGCCATTCTACCACGCTGATACTTAGAAGTTTAGCAGAGAAAATGGCAAGTTGAGGCTGGACGGAAGGTGGAAGAAGGATGTTAGTAGTTCAAACTAATATCTGTCATGATTCTTCATACCCATATTTGTGGCATAGAGCACCATCCCCACTTTCCCTTAGCCACAGGAAATATTGCTGCCTCGGCTCTTGCTTACCGCACCCTCCAGGACCTGCTGCTGCAACTGTTCGTGTCAACGCTCCCAAGTCTGGACTTGGTCAAAATGATACAGGAAAAAGAAAACAGTTCATGAAACCTCTTTATGCAAACCCAGGGGTCAGGCTTGGGCCTGCGGAGTTGAGTGGAGGCGGCTGAGCGGCTGTGACCAGCAGTGTCACTGCTGCAGCCAACTAACCTCCAGGAGCTCAGCTTTTTGTGGTACCACCTCCAAACCAGGGCTTGGCAGAAGAATGCAATAAGAATCAAGCATGTCATCACTCATACAAGCAGGACAGTCAGAATGTCACATGCATAAGGACACAGGATTTCTCTCTCTTTTCAGAAGCCAAGATGCTATGCCAAGATATTTAGAAACTTAAGCCTGTTAATTGGAATAAATAAAGATATTTTTGCTCACTGGCCCAGCACTGACATTAATGGAGTTATGATCTCCTCTGTCATTGCAGAGGACTCAGCTTATCTTTACTGACTCTTCCTTCCGAAGTCTTTTGCCAGGTACTTTGAGAAGGGATTAGTTTAGCTTTCCCCACAAGCAGTTCCAAAATATTATTGGAATGTGTTTCTGGAAGACTAAAGGATGAATTGTTGACGATTCTTCATCAGCCTCTGCCTTCTCAAAGTCCAACTCAAGGTACTGTTTCCATTTGCAATATACATGTCAAAGACAGGGCATCATATTTGCCTCTCACAATCTTGTCCTTAATGTAAAAAAAAAAAAAAAAAACAACAACAACAACAAAGCAACCATCCAAGCCCAAACCTCACTGCTTATCATCATTAATGTAACTTGTTCACTACTATTCCCCTCTCCCTAACTCACCTATATCTAAAATGCAAGACTGGATCTTTTTCAAAAATCATGCTGATTTTTTTGGTTGACGTTCAGGTATTGACTGAACCTAATGTAATTGTGACACCTGACAAGGCAGTAACGCATAACATGGGGAACACTTACACTACAAACATAATTAAAAAGATGGCAATATTCACAGTCTTCAGCTTGGTATTTGTCTGAGCAAACAGAAAACTTGCTTACAACACACAAAGACATCCTTGACTTCCATAATTTATTCCCAGGCTGTGAAACAGCAGAGGAGCCTGCAAAGGCCAAGAAATGCTAGGATTACAAAGACAGCCAACATATCTTAGGATCATGTACATGAAAGAAGCCACTAATGTACAAAAAGGTATGAGTGTGGGCCTTTGCTAGGAGAAACTCACCTACTCATCATAAACTACTTGTTAGCTTGATGCCACTTTGATGCATCGCTCTGTCTTCTCTGATAGCAAGGCCATGAGGATCAGGAGGTTCCCCGATTCCCCAAGAGCTTCCCACAACTACTGCCAGGGCCTGCCCAAATTCTGCTATTACAGAATACACTGCAGCACAGGGATATTGTCGTGGATTATGCAGCACACTGTGGAAAGGTCAGCAGCCTAGAGTTTTAACTTCCTTCTCTTGGTTGTCTGCTCCTGGAACATCCACGGTCTAGAACAGGTAGAACCTCCCTGTTTATTTCTGACAAAGCTACTGAAGATTTGTTGCTGCATCGCTCACTACCAGCCATGCCAAAGTAACATTTTTTGTCAATGTGTTAGAACACTGTACTTAAATATTCACTGACATTTGCTTTGAAAGCGTAGGTATTCTTTCACCTGTCTAATTAATGCAGTGTATAATACACAGGGGAAATTAAACTTCTAGGGTTTTTTTTTTTATTGCCGGTTGTAAACATATAAATTTGAGTTGTACCACTCTTTCGTAGATTGTTAGCATGTCATACCAGACTATTAAAGGATTTGGATTACAAACAGACTTCCAAGAGAATAATTCTACTGTTTTAAAAATCACAGATCCCATTGTGCAGCAGGTAAAGAAGCAGCTCCTACATCCCCACAGGTGTTTCAGTTTCCAGCCATCACCTCATACCATCCATCTCAATTTGAATAGCTGAGGAATTGTCCAGTTCTTCCAAACCCCAATGCCTGCTGTAGCACAGTATCAGGGAACCATAGAATGGCTTGGGTTGGGAGGGACCTTAAAAGATCATTGAACTTCAACCCCCCTGCCATGGGCATGGACACCTCCCACTAGACCAGGGTGCTCCAAGCCCCGTCCAAGCTGGCCACGTAGCAGTAGTGTTGCTGTCACTGGTTAAGATGGTAGTGAAAGCCACCTTTTTTAGCGAGTTCACTCTTTTGCCTCAAGCGTCCAACCCTACTAGGAGAATCATTCTATGGGATGAAACACTATTGCGTACACTTTTCAAAATGCTATATAGGTAAATCATTATTTGTTTTCAAAAAGATGAATGAAACAGTGTACCCAAAACTACTTTTGTTAAAAAGTCATTTGTGTTTAGGCAGGTACCTCCCTCAATTCACAGAGGCTCCTTGGCACCCCTAGGTTTTACTTTCCTCCTTCAATGCACTCTCTCTTTTCCTAGGCCTAGGTCTGTTAGAGGAGTACCCACAACCCACTCCTTGCTGCACTGATTCAGAAATGTATTTGCTGGGTTGACATCTCCTCTGAGCAAAGCCCTCCAAGCTGTTCCCAACATGCTTCCCAGGCTGAGCTGGGGCAGTTTGGTCCAGAGAACTGCAATCAGCTATTAAGTTCACAGAGATCAACCTTTCTTCTATGAGGGACCATACAGAGGTTTCCTTCTTGGCTCTGCTGTGTATCTTTATTTTCCAGAGGTAATGCCAAACACCATGCCTTCAGAAAACTGGCTCGTATACATCTCGTTTGCTAGATTTATGCAAATACAACCTCATGTAATCACTGGTTTATAAAAAGAGGTTGATGCCAAGGCTGTGCAGGCTTTTGTGGTGCCAGGAGCAATCGCTGTCTTATTCTCATCCTTGTGTGATGGCACACTTTTATAAGATTATCTGCTCAGCAAATTTCCCCTCACTCAGCAAATGGCAAAGTACTGTGCTACACAAAATCTACTTTAATCACCACAATGGCTTCTAGGTAGCAGTAAATATAATATAAGAAAATATACAGCTTGCATCCTTGTTACCAACATTTCTTTCTCTTAATGAAATAAATATATTCTTTAAAGCTAGAAAATAACTGAATAAACAATCTGCCTCAGAAAAATCAAGCTGCACATGGGAAACAAGGATCAAATCCTTGATTTACATAAGCTGAAAGAGGCATTCAGGACATTGCACCATCAAGATCAAAAAACAGAGGATACTGATGGTAAATAAGGCAATACGCTCCTGAGTTAACCCTGAACACTGATGTGCAATTCATACTCAAACATCACGGAAGTCTAGGTATCTCTTGTTATATGATTCTCTGAAAATTTTTTACGGAATTTTCTAGTAGAAAAGTACACAATCATCAGGTTTCTCACAGCAAAAAGAGGAATAACTCACCTATCTGTGGAGTGGCTGAATGAGACACAGGACACCGGTCCTATTAAAATGTTAATTTATAAATTATGTACACAACAGAAGAAAGGGCAAATAGACATTTAAAATCTGATTACTGTTTTATCCACTCCAAGCAGAGTTGGCTGCAAAATCTCCTGTTATGCTTCAATTTAAAAGAAAATGCTTTAGAATTTAAAATAGATTTGCTATGGTAGGCTAGTTGATCCTAAATTTGAATGTAAATATATCTATTTCAAAATACGTGAACCAGCATAAAAGGTGGCTAATGCCCCAATGTCATTAGTGCTTCACTTCCAAAAGGTAAACCTGTTACATCAATTCAGAAGCCTTCCGAGGCAGGGAGCGACAAGTATTGTTATTTCTGTAGAGCTGCATTCATCATTTCTTTACAAATGGAACATCCAGAAGCACACTGCAGTGATGACTAATTCATCAACTTGAATTCAAAGCTGCTGGTTCAATACTATGGCTTAGCATTCAATTAAACAAGTATGTAAAGTCATTAATTAGCTGATCACATCTCAGCAGACAGGCTTCCTGGGACAGTCCTATGGTGCCTTCTGTCCCAGGGCCATTACCCACTGCTGCAATCAAAGCCACAAACAAGTTCACTAGCTCTAAGCTGTTTGATGGTTCATAGGCAAGTTCCTCCAGGCAAGCATCTGTGCCACAGCCACCTCCACACCCCAGGAGGCTGCTGTGGGCTCACAGAAACCTCCTCAGTTACCATACTGTTGCCAGTGACTTTTGCTTGACCTTCAGAAAGAAACCAGCCACTCCTGAATCACTCAATCTTATTTTCTAGTCCAAAATCAAGTTGATGGTTTCACACAGGCAATCATGGCAAAATGTTATCCAAAGCTGGCTTTGCCAGAGATGAACACTGAAACCATTCACAACCATGTCAGCAATATGCAGGAACTACCAGTCACCAGCACCTGATGGTCCTAAGTCCATGCACAGTGTGGGTGGTCTAACCCAGGTGTCAAAGGACATCTGGTTATTTTATTTCTTAGGCTTTTGAACCTAGCTGCAAGGATTGGCACATTTTCTGATCCTCCAATAAATCACAGAAACCACAGAAATAACAAGGTTGGAAAAGACCATAGAGATCATCAAGTCCAACCTGTAACCTACTACCTAGACTATCACCAACCTATTNCCCAAAGTAGAGCTCTGCTTTCTTGTCAACATTGAGAGGAGTTGAAAACTCTTAAATTCCAAAAGTTTAGGTAAGTTTACCTGCATTTCTTATGGTTTCTCTGCTATCCTCTGTATTTTGCATGCTTTTATAGATGCCATAAATTCAGTCATCATTAATATTAATGAAACCTACTCCCGGTTTCATAACCTTTGCCAGACAGCCTTAGCACAGTTTGCTAAAATATACCCTCTGAACCTTGACATAAAGGACCCCAGTTAATGATGAGCAGCTTTCCTCTCATGACAAGTAAGAGAATATTCTAGCCATTTTCTTGTGCTTACATAACACCCATTGCTTTTCATATACTCAGTAATCTGACTAGAACATCCTGATTTACTTATTACGCTCAGGCTTTTGGCACTTTGGAGGACAGCAAAAGTTTTGCAGAACAAAGGAAAACCTAAGACATCAGCCAGTCTCCTAGTCACATAAGACAGACTGTTGTATATAATTTATAAATAAACAAATACCAAGAATAATTCAACATGGAAATAATAATTTCATTCATTGTACACACACATATAAAAGTAAATATATAAAAAAATACATGGACAAATAAGAAAGTTAGTAGTGGCTAGCAACATGAGCATCAGACCATTGCTTCTGAAACTGGGCATAAAGGAAGGTTATCTGAAAGTCAAGAAAAACATTACCAGAAGCCTAAATAACTTGAAACTTGATTTGTGCATGATACTGAGTATTCAGTGTGACATTTTGAGCACTTAAAGGAACACAATTCTTCTTAGACTGGGTGGCAACTGTAAATTCAAATAACTATTTCATCTATAATTTATAACAATGACTAGCCAAGAAAATTCTTCTGCCTTAGCCTCATGTCTTTTAACACATTTAATGGGTTTCTGTCCTCTGAGTCTTGATGATGTAGCTTCCCTGCACAATGGAATAGGGTAGGAGCCCAAAGAACAGACTTTGGGTTTATGTCTTTAATACCCAAGGTATTCCAAAGCACTTTGGAAAAAAAATGAACTAGATGCCAGTGCTACAGTGACTGTAGGTAACTATAAAAGTGATTACATGCCCAGCAGGAGCTCTCAAACTCTACCACGGTATAAACAAATAGAACCAAACAATACTTTGTATTTCTGGCATCTGGGCTAGGTGGCATGTAGTCAGCATGTCGTAATTTTGACAAATTTCTATCAATTGCATTGTCTATAACGTTATTTCAACTATTTTCCTCTCCCTATTTGCATTGTCCAGTCATGCATATACATCCACTCTCATGTGAGTGTTAGTCAGCTTGGATGTCCCTCATTACTGTTCCCCAAGACACAAATCATCTTTATTATTTCTTTACTTTTCATCAGATTCCATCCATTACTTCTAACTGGATCTGCCCCTGGTGTTTTCCTCAATTCTTCAGAGTAGGTGGCTTTCCATTTGCTCTCTAAATGACCTTGCCATTCAGAAGCACTTTGCAGATCTAGCATTGAAGCCACCTCTTCCCTCAGATTTGATGAATACAATCCTGTCGGGCGCAGAGTGTGAACGTTTTCATTTCAAGCCTGTTAATTAACATTCGGCATAGTCTACTTTTCTCATACAATGGTTCTTAGTACTTTTCAAAACACCACTCTTCAGATTATCTCATTCCTCTGACTTTTTTGAGTTTCTACTTTCTTCTATAGCTTTGTTGCATGATTCTCCAATTCAGAATTAAATAGCGTGTCTAAATTTTCCCTCTGTGCAGTCCCACATTGCTCCTACCTGATAGAAGCCTGATGGTTTTCTCACTTCTATGTAGTTATGCTACACTTTAGCTAATGTGCGTGACTAAAACTGATTCAAAATCACTCCCAGTATCTCTGACCCCTGCAAGAAGATCCCTCAGGGCTGAAGTTAATGAAGCCCAAGGTCTAGTTGAGCAAAGGGCAGCATGGAAACATACAAATCCTGACTGGACAGAACCCACAAATATCCCTCTAGGGTGCCAATATAATTATCAAGGGTTTCAGCAAAAAGTAAGAAGCTTTGAGACATCAGCCTGTTGCTGCAGTTTGTCAATAGACTCAAAAACTATTTGGTGCTGGGAGAAAGGACCAATAGCCACAAAAGAAGATGCTAAAAGAGCATTGTCACTCAAAAGCTATTTCCTTCAGAAGCCAGCCTAGAACCTCTCCTGTGCTTCAGTTTCTTCAATACCAAGGGTCGTTGGACTCTTCTGTGGCCCTGTTTCACAAACCTGGCAATGGAAACTTGTAGTTGTAAAGATTTAAGCTGACCGGGATCCCACTCATACTGGCATAAGGCTGAAATTTGGGGTTAATCGATACAGCCTCGAACTCAACTGACCTCATAACCGATTTTTTTTCAGTTTTCACCCTCATAGATAATCGCTCCTCCTCAGACTATCCTGAAGACATTCCACCTTCAATAAACCCTGTCCTATGAAGATGCTTCAGTGAAGCTAACAAAGTTCCTTTCCTCTGAGCGAGTTTTTTCACTTGGCTTTTGTTTTGTGGGTTTTTTTCAAAACAACTCCCTAGATTTCCTCTTCATTTTTATGGTTAAGTGTTACGGGCTTCTTTCAATTCCAGGGCAAATAGCTCTGACCGATGTTTTTCTTGAGCATTTACAGAGTCCTATTTTGTTTACCTTTTATTCAATTTTGCATTGTTTCCTGTTGTGTTTGAACTGCTCTTATAAGGATGAATTATCTGCACCTTCAGTTGGCATGCATTATTTATTCTAATGTCATATCTACTTTGCTCTATTTTCTGCTTTATTTTGGCCGCAGTAATTTTATTTACCTAAATGGATGATTAGAATCATAGAATCATTAAGGTTGGAAAGGACCTCTAAGATCAAGTCCAACTTTCTACCCAACACCTCCATGGCCACCAGACCATGCCCTGAAGCACTATATCTACTCGGTTTTTGAACACCTCCAGCAATGGCAACTCATCTCTCTGCGCAGCCTGTTACAATGTTTAACTACTCTTTCAAGAAAGAAATTTTTCCTAATACCCAATCTGAACTTCCCCTGGTGCAACTTGTGGCCATTTCCTCTTATCCTGTCATTAGGTACTGGGGAGAAGAGGCCAACACCTGCCTCTACACAATCTCCTTTCATGATTGTCTCCTTGCGTATGCCTCTTTTTCGATTTTGTACAAGACAACCACAGGTTCCCTAAGGCTGCTCTGGCAGTTCTTCACCATTCCTGCTCCATTTGCTCTGCTGTGTTACACTCACGCATTGCCCTGACAGCTCTGACGTGGACACTCTCCCAAGCGGCGATGCAACCCAGCGGTGCCGCGCTCCCATCCAGCTGCACGAAAGGCAAGAGCAGCACTTCCCTAGCACCCCATGTAAGGACTCCTGAGCTGTAACTAAGCAGCTGCTGGGCTAGATGAGCATTTAAAACAATAATAATAACTACGGTAACAACAGCTACCATTGCTGGCCTTCTTTAATATGCTCTCTGGCGCTGAGGACTAAAAAGCTCATAGACCAACATATGCCAGAAGGTAAAGACACCCATTTCTAGTCGAGGTTGGGAGGGGAGGTTATAGTATATCCACATAACATAACAAATCCTCAAAAGTAATCACCTTTTTGCAGAGCACCCACACACAGAAAGGCTGCTAGAGCCCAAGTCAAGGACGTTTTCGTTGCATTATTAGACCACGCTTGTAAAATCTCCATTTTCATAAAGAAGAGTTAAACTTTATTGTTCAAGGGTAAAATAGCTGATGGTCTAAAATTTCCAGCATTAGGATACATTATCTAGGTCTTTTACATGTTTCCTGATTTTATTAAGTTCTATTACCAGACTATGATAAAGTTTGCAAACCGGTAATTTTGATGATCTACAATAAGTAATGAAATGAGGAGAAAATCATGTTAAAACAACATTAAAAGGGAAGTTATTCTTGACTTCAGAGCGTGGGAAGCTGCAAGCAAAATTCCCATTAACAGTAAATACAACAAATTTAAAAAAAAAACCAAACCAAAAACCCACAACTCTCTATATTTGCTAACACAGACTCAGTGAGATTTCCTTGCATTAAGCAGAAGTGTAGGAGTCCAAATTTATTTTCTCCTCCTTTCTTTCCTGGACTTACCTGGTGCTGCTTACTGCTATGATTTGAATGCCATTAACAAAACCCTCTAGTTTCAATTTCTCGTGGCACACATATATACCAGTGTACACCATGAAATGCAGTGGAGAGTTTGTAAGCTGACAGGAGAGTATTTAGGAATGTGTCCTGTGCTGGGTCATTAAGAGAACTGCTTTACAAAGCTGACTGGCAAATGATTTCAGAAGCTGAGCAGAAGTTCCTCAACTAAAGATGTACTGAGGTGCGCAGAACATTTGCTGTTCTAAAGTATATTATGTTCAGACAAAAGTACAATTAAGGTGACCTCTTGAAAGAATATTACTTAGGTGCTTCAGGGCTCTTAAGAAGTGGAGGCTTTTTCTTTCAAATCTTTAACTCCCGGCAACTCTAATTATTGCAGCATTTGCAGCGTACTAAGCTCCAGCAAAATGGCTAATCCTGCTCTCTATCAATCACTATTCACCACTGGCATTTTCTTTTTCCTGTGACATCTACAGTGTCATGTGGATTCTTTTCATCTCCAACACCATAGCTACAAGCTAAAATGCAGGGATGTTATTTTTACAAGTCTAAATGACACCAGAGTCCCTGCAGTTGGCAATACTGAAATTTCATTGGCCAGGAAAAGAGCCGAACTGTCGCAAAGAAGAAAGCACCAGATGGGGGGGAGAGAGGAAGGAGGCAGGAAGGTGGGGCAGATAAAGCTGTACTTTCAGGTTCAATGGACTGATATGGGGGCTGTTCTCCTGTCTAGCAGGGTTTCATCCATTGGTTCCTTCTGTAGACACAAATGTAACTCAGCATTTGTCACAGTAATTCAGGCAGGAAGTCCCAAGTATGGTCATTTCAGCATGGGTGGCATCCGGCTGGCTCATTAGCAGAGAAGGGAAAAGCGTGTCCCTCGCAGGCAATCAGGATAACCCTCCCAGATGCAGGCTTCACTGCTGAGGTCTGCTCACCATCATGCAATGAGCAACTTCACCTCATGTATATATTTATTCACTTGAAGACAATACATCCCATTTTTTCTCCCAGCTTTGAAGTTCCCCTAGTTTTGACATCACATGAAAGAAGAAAACTCTTGGCTACCTAAATGTCTCATTCCAGTGTGTCCCCCAATTCCTTTATACTCTTCGGTGACTTGGGCACTTTTAAAAATATCTTTTAGTAGCAGACTGAAACAAAGATCTTTCAGCATGCCTCTGCTTTTCTTCATTTTAATGTACAGCTAAGCTTATTGCACATATATTCAGCTTCACTCTTCCTAAAGAGTGAATATCACCTCTGCCAGAAGCCAGAACAACCACACAAATTAAGCTCCAATTGCATGTGAGACCACTGAGCCTTTGGCTCCATGCTTGCCTTCTGAAGAGCAGAGACTTTCATACTAAATGAATTTCCCAATAAAAGCCTGATCAGCAGATAATGATTTCAGATCTGCCTCCTGACAAGGATTTTTATTGACAACAGAAGATGATGACAAAAAAAGAGTCCCTGAGGATCACAACAAGCCATCTGTCACTGTATGCTGTTTCAGGCAATTAGTTATCATGTAATATTCGCTCTAATTTTCAGCATTTAATTCCTGCAGAAATATTCTGACAGTTCTTCTTCCATTTTATTCATGAGCAAACAAGGTTAATATTTTCTGAAGACAAAAACTAACTTCGCAGTTTAATTTTCTATATATTCACTGACACATGTCTTTCAGTCTAATACCTAGGGTTTGTGTGGTACTTAGAGCCAAAAATCCCTGATTAGCTGGAACGGTCCTGAGGTTTCAGAATGAATAATGTGAGGACGAGTTTTGCTTTGTTTTCAAACTACTTTTTAAAAATTCAAAGGATGGATTTAATTAAAATGCAGGGTTCTTTCCAAAATGCCCCATTATTGCCAACCTATGCATATCAACTCCTGAAAAATTAACTAACTCCCCTTCCCTATCAACAGTTTAGGGTAAAATACTTTGTGAATTCATTAGTAAGGGTAGCAACACATAATAGGCAGATTTTTGGAAATCAATTTTAACTTCTGTTACACAGTGTACAAACCTCAATGATCAGATTCTCCTCTGAGTTTCATAGCTCTGTGTGTAGCTGTACACAAGAATAAAGCCATAGTTCTGGAAGGTACTGAGGTCTGCACAAACTCAGCCCAAGTTTACCTATGTTATATGGCTCATGGTCAGGAAGACTAGGTATTATCTTTCACTCACATCCTTCTTAGTTTTAAGATCAGTAGAAAGCATTTTTTATGAAGAATATGGAGCAACTCCTGATTAAATTCCTACCCAGGAAGCCAAGGATCAGGTATTCTTTGTGCTACATAAAATACTTAAATAAATGTACAGATACATGGCTGAATTTGAAAGAGCAGGGCTGGTGCCCTAAGCAAACCGTAGCTAAGATGATATCAAGATTACTTTTTCTTTCAGGTAAATAACACAACTTTAGTCATGCCAAAGTTCTCAGAGATCTCTTCGCAGTTTTAGTAATTTTCCTCAGGAAAACTGATGCATAAACCCACAAGCTTCAAAATCACAACCACCTTCCAAGCGTCTACATCTCTGAACAGCAGATGTCTGAAACCTAAGTAAACCTGTCCAGGATACTTCTCCTTAGCGTTTAAAACCAAAAGAAAACCGACCAAGCTGGTTTATGTTATGTCATGAAGACACTTGCTGCTTTGATTTTCAAAGGCTTATCTTCTTTCACTTCATTTCTAATCTTGTAAAGTGGAACTTTCATGTTTTGTGGTCATGAATTTCTTTCAAGGGTATTGGTTACAGTTCTCTTTCATCCTCAACCAGAACAGTTGTTCACACACCCTGAAAAATTTATGCTACCTGCAATGTCTGTGAACCAGAGTTTCAAGCCTGAACACCGATGTAACACCAATCTCATCTGTATCTGTTCTATAATTGAAAAAAAAAATAAAATAAAAAGAAAGAATTCTCTGAAAAGTCTTGGTGTATTGGAATGAAGAGGTTCTCTGGAGGAACTGACAGAAGTCAAAATGAATAACATTTGCTTGTTCCAGGAAATATTACATGTATTTTCCCAATTTCAGCAAGTAAAGGTGAGGCAAGAGAATACAAATCTAGGAAACCTTACCCCTGAAAAGCACCATCTGTTTTTCCAAGCTCAGAAAAACATCCTCAGCCCTGTTCTAACTCCTGAAGATGAGAACTGAGATCGTAAAGGAGTGATTGATGAAAGGCAGGGAGACTACAGAGGTCCAGAAACCGGTGGATTACAGTAACAGCTGAAGATTACAGAGAGCTTTGCATCCAGGTCCCTCCAACCTGAACAGCCTTTCTGAGAGGTGATCTGGAACATTCGTCATGGGAATCTCTCTATTTCTTGAGATGCCAGTGAAGAAAAAGACAGTGTCAGAAAATTACTTTCAAGAATTTAGACAGATTTCAGCTCGTGCAGATCTGGCTGACTAAACCTGTGCTCTCTCTGAGCAGTAAGTGAGTAACTTTCTCTTTCCTCTCCCAAGTAAACTGACACCAAACAATTTCTCTTCCTCCAGAAGAATGAAATAGAGGGCTCCAGACATGTTTTTTTTGGTTTATTGTAGGTTATCTATTTAGGTTATTTATTTAGACCTCTCACTCCCATGCATTTGTCTCTCTCAATAGCCTGTGCTAGCTACTGCTCTGGGAATCAAACTAAAAAAAAAATAAAATTCCCCATCAGGGACTGGAACACGGGTTTGCCTTTTTTTTCCAGCTAGTGGATGACCATTGGCACTTCTAAGCCAGCTGTTCTGCAAGGAAGGAATTGTAATATACACAAAAGGAAAGCAACAGGAGAAACAGAATCTTGAGAACCTTCTCACCACCTTTACCGTGTTACAGGGATGACTGCATTCATGTCGTCTTCTCTAAACTATGCTCACACAGCTCCAATTGACGAATGCGGGAAATAGAGATGATAAATAATATCACAGCTTCAGATGTATGAAATTCTAAATGACCACAGAGGGAATCAGTGGCTCTGTACATCTCAGCACCTCTCTCTGGCACCATGTCCCAAGCCTGGGACAGCACCATCTGCACCAGCACGTCAGAGGTGGGTCATAGCAATGCTCTCTGCTCTCAGTACCTCCAACAAAGCCCTCAGCCTCAGAGAGAGGACTTGGAGAGAGGCTAGTGGGATGACTGAACAGAGGAGGTGCTTGCAGTAAGCTGGTACTCCCCAGGAACCAGTTACTGCCACCTCCCCTAGCCCTGCTCTTTCTCAATAAATCACAGAAACATTAATGGTGAAGCAAAAGCTGCTGAGGTTGTTAGTTCCAATAGATAATCAACATTCTAACTTTCTTATTTCAAAAGGATGAAAAGGCAACAAGGAATCTGTACTATGACACAAGCACAACCAAAAGAGTAAAGTATTTAGAGGTACAAGAGAAGACAGTCTCACACTATCTGAAGAAAAGGACTCTGACTTGTGGGGATCGCTTTTTCACAGTACAGAGATTAGTTCTTCCCATTTGTTAGGATTACCTGACAAAGCAAACTCAACTTGTGCTCCTTCTCAAACAGGAAAAGGCAGAAATCAGACACTTAGATATTTTACGACCTTACAATCACCTCTACCAACCCTCCCACATTACAAAGAGTGTCCTTGTTTGTTTGTTAGCTTGGTTTTAGTTTTTGCAAGAAGTCAAATTTAACTTAAAGTCTCAGGTCTTTTAAAAAGACATCTAGAGTCTTGGTTTAGGTGATTCGAAATCTGCAGCACCCCAATGTAACTGCTACACAAGTTAATGAGTTTCAATTTGCACCTTTTTTTTCTGGTTTTAATTAGGCCACTTCAATTTCAAGTTATCTTACACTTTTACTCTTTTGTCCAGCTCAGTGAGAGACCCTTAGGCTGTCAACTATCATCTCCTTTTTCATTATAATCATTGCAAACAGAAGACTTAGAAAGTGAAAAAGCTGAAGGACAATAAGGCACATTTTTACAGGCTGTGTTTCATAAGTAAAGCTGTTCTGTAGCCCTGCTGAATTTTCCATCTTTTCAAAAATGTGACAACCAGAACAAGGTGCAAAACAAGGCTTTTCTTCATTGAGAATTCGGCAGAGTAAAGGTGAATTAAATAAAGATGTGAACATAAAAGATACTGCATCTCATTGTAATCTCTTAAATGAAGAAGTAAAAGGGCTGTCAGTCACTTCAAGTTAATCTCAGAGCATCTTTACTACACATCTTAATTCATATCAGCTTTGCTGACTGTTTCCCATGGAAACAAACTCCATTACAAGTCGCACAGTTCCACCAATGTCAACCATAACCAAAAAATATTAAAGCCTTAAAAACAGCACAACTTACGCCACGTTTGAATGCAGCAGTATTCTCATCATTGTCATGGAAGTGTGTGGCAGAAAGGGGCACTGGACTTGAGAGGGAGGAAGATGAGTCACATCTGCTAAGCAGAGCAAAGGCAGAGCTCCATCAGTACCTCCAGCACACAAACATTCTCCATCATCAAAGATTGGAGGGAGGAAGAACAGCAGCAACACTTCAATGTACGGCCTGCCAGTGCCAAGACGATAAATCAGGGATGTTTCAAGCAGATGGGGAAAGGCGGAGAAAGAGTCTGTAATACCTGAGGAACAAATTTCAAAACAAGTTTTACATTAGCTGGATATAATACATACCTTGCAATAAGGTAACAACAACAGATATCTCTTGATATTCTACATGAATTCAGATCACTTTGTTTTATCCATTCTCTGTTTGGGTTAACCAGCAGAAAGGTTAACTAAGGGCTCCACAACACAGGTAAAGCTACTGTTTGTGAATGTACGACGTATGCCACAGAATCACAGAACGTTAGGAATTGGAAGGGACCTCAAATGATCATCTAGTTCAACCCCCTTCCAGAGCAGGATCACCTAGACCAAGTCACACAGGAACTCGTCCAGGCGAGTTTTAAATGTCTCCAGAGAAGCAGACTCCACAAACTCCCCTGGACAGCCTGGGCCAGGCTCTGTCACCCTCACTGTGAAAAAGTTTTTCCTTATGTTTACATGGAACCTCCTATGCTCCAGGTTGCACCCACTGTCCCTTGTCCTAGCATTAGACATCACTGAGAAGAGCCTGGCTCCATTTTTCCTGACACTTGCCTTTTATATACTTATAAACACTAATGAGGTGCCCCCTCAGTCTCCTCCCCTCCAAGCTAAAGAGATCCAGCTCTCTCAGCCTATCCTCATAGCATAGATGCTCCACTCTCTGCTTCACATCACTTCACCTTCACAGACTGTTCCCACAACAGTTTTGGAATTGTTAAAGTGTCAGTCACAGAGAAAAAGTCTTCCATTTTCAAAATAGGAGGAAAAAAAAACAGCAATGAAGGTAAAAGGGCATGAAGAAGACAACAAAGAACACTAAAGAAGCACTTGTAAATTCTCGATATAATCACATACTCTCCTCTTGATCAAACTCATCTCTCCCATCCTTCCCTTCGCTGCAATTTTTTGTATAGTCATGGAACAATTTCGCAGGAGGAGTTCTCACTTTTTCATGCTGCAAGAGAATTCCACACTCACAGGGTTTTAGGGGGGACTGAGGAGGAAAAAGGGAAAGATACTGGGAATGAAAGTTCATCTTCAGGAACCAAAAAGGCTGGAACTTGCCTAAAAGCAACCCCTTTGAAAGAAGAGCAGGATTGGACTGCAGTCCCTGCTGCTCCAACACATGAGCTACAGAGAAGGGAGCCAGTTTCAAGAGCTGCTTTCAAAGGGGTTGGCCCTTGGTGGCCCACACAGCAACTGGCAGGTGCCCATCTGGCTAGGCCATGGCAAAAGGGACCAGACTTCACACAGTAACAGCTCTGTGTAAGCCTCTTTACCAAACAAACATATTTAACTTATTTTACCCTATGGTAAAAGGGACCTCAGGAATAACAGCTCTGTGTAAGCTTCTTCACTGAACAAACATATTTTCAATGGGTTATGCTGAGAGCACATTCTTTGCAATGTGACCAAAATACCTTCCAACTGAAAGAATAAACAGTGGAAATAATGACAGTGAGCTACAAAACAAAAAGCCACGAGCTGCCAGTTTTTGTTAAAATTGACAAAAAGCTAATTTTGCTACATTTATATATGTTTTCAGCACAGCTTTATTTATTGGACTGCCATACACTGTACATCACTTAAAACTCAATGACCTTCTTCAAAAGCCTTAAGGACTTCATTACATCCTCTTTGTGCTGCAATCAAATTTAGCAGCTTATTTGTAACAATGGATATCTAGCTTTACTTAGAAAATCAGAGTTCTTGGAGCAATGAACGTAATGTATTCCTGATCTAATGGAAGACTGAAAAATCCACAATCCATTTCTTAAAATTATTCTACTTGGAAAACTCTTCAAGTTCAATGATACTTGGGTCATTAGCATTTTCTTGCCCATGTATTTACAATACTACCAAAAAAAACCTCACAGAACACTCTTCCCTCACACACGCTGAAAGTACTTGCAGCTTCTGTTCTTAGTGTTTTTTGGGGATGGTGTGCTCTTCATGTTTACATAGGCATTTAACAAAGGGCAAATCTGCAGCTAAAGTAAATGAATCAAGTGGCAGATTATCTGACAGGACAAAGTAAGATCTTGCTTTGTATCTAACAGCACTAACAGGCATGTGGCATAAGGCAACTTTGATCTTGTTTTCCACACCATGTATCTTGGTAGTTTGTAATTCCTGTCAGCTTCTGAAGCCTCTTTAATGAAGGAAGGATCTCAGAGCACAACAAAGGAAAACATGAACAACACAGCTGAGACTCGAGTGAAAAAAGAGGAAATCCTGTCACAGAACACCAGTTGCTTTTTCACTTCAAATATTTTCAGTAAAAAAGCTCAAGTTTTCTGGTCAAGAATTTAGACAGTTTCTTATCTCTGTGCTTTCTGAGTAAATGTTTCTTGAGAGGAGGTTTGTGAATACGAGTGTGCATAACAGCATGCTGTTGGGGGGGGTCAATTACTACAGTAGAACTGGGTTTACACTGTGCCTGCACTTTATCTGCTTTGAAATACTTGAATGGAGCACCAGCTCCCAAGCCACTAAGCTGCCTGACTCGCACCATATCCAAGACACAGGCAATTTCTCTGCCCCATGGGTTTAGTTTAGTAGAACACTGAAAAGATTCAATACCTAACCTTAAGCAGATTGAAAAATATACATGAAAGAGCAGAGTCTTCAGAGAACACATACCATCAATCACTTCACAGCATTAGTGTTCTGCAGACAGGACAGTTTCACAGGATTTTTTGAGACTATCATGCAACAGTCTCTTTGTTTTTGCAGAGGAAGGGTAACAAAGTCAAGTTAAGGGAACCTTGATGACAAAATCACAAATACATCACAAAAACCCATATTCATAAAACACTATTAATAAGTTATTCCTGTTTCATCATGATTCCAGTCATTGAATCAAGCTGAGTTGAAGTATAGAGCTTAATAAAAAAACCCCAACACTATGCTTTACACGGTGGCTGTAGCTCAGTAGTATGAAATCATATAAACCTGGATAAAGAAACTAAATTCAATACCCTACCCTGAAGCCTACAGCAAATACCCTTTAGCTTCTGGGTGCCCAAGATGACACCCTTGCCACGTGTTTTTCAGAGTTTCAAGGAATTCAGGGCTGGGAACTTCAGCTGCAGCTCTGCTGCACAAGGGTTGATCTCATCTAGATCTACTTCATGAAGGCCTACTTCAGAACATTCCATGACTCTGAAAAAAGAAGTGCTTGTTCAAGTTTTAAAGATGTCAAGAGTAATTGTACATGTACATGTATGCCTTTAATTTCAGGTGACTGGGATTATAGCATCATTCGGCATTTGTCACAATGAATCATTCAGCTGAGCTACATATTTCCATTGAAGTTTTCTACCCTAGTGAAATATTGCAGCAAGCTTTATACATTTAAGAAGATTCAACTTCTTAAAAGTGCAAAAACACTCAAAAAAACCCACTGTGAATGATCCTGTGCCTACCCTTTACATGAAAATTAGTAGCTGCACAGTTTTCAGCTGTGTGATTTAAGAGTACGCTTCAGCATTTCACTTAGAAGCATTTTACAATAGGAAATTAACCTTCACTTTGTTTCAGAAAGAGCATTTCTGTGCTTTAATACAATCGAAGCACCTGAGTTTTAGAGGTCATTTATTAGACCCCTGTGGCTATTCAAAAAACACAGGAGGAAGGAAGGCTGAAAGAATTCATCTTCACTGGTTGTAATTACAAGACAAAGGAAGATAAAAACTCAAGCAGCCTGATCTTCACCTCTAAGGGAAGTGTCTTTCCTTGGTATTTAATATCTTTGTTTCACATACAAAGAAAATCAGTGCCAGGCATATTTTACTTCCTTTGTATTTTAGCGTCAGCTGCTCCAAGCGAAAGATACTTAAGCTCCCTGCTGCAATAATTCTTACGGAGTATAAATAAGACCTTCTTGCATTATCCATCACAGTATTAAATATCTGATATTCAAACCCCCAGGGCTCACAGTTTAGCATTTAAAATTACAGTTCAGCCTTGAAAACTTGCAACAAGCTCTTCTACTCAGCTTTTGATGTCTTTTACAATTGATGAAGGATGTGGGTGGGGGAAAAAATAAATTAAAAAATTTAAAAATCCCCTCCTCCATAGGTTTAACAACTTCTCAGAGAAAACTTGCCTTCATATTCTTGCCTTGCTACCGTTATGTTTACACATCTCTAGTTATGCGAATATCACTTGTTTATTTATCTTTGAAATAATTATAGTTTTTCCAGGAAAACCAGTTTAACTTCGGACAGAATGAGCAAAGAGGGAAGGGATCAGCTTACCTTTGCTACCAGAAATTTACCAGGTGGGACAATTTCCACAGCACTGAAGAATTATAGCTCATTTGCCATAATGAATAGTTTCAGTTGGAAAACTTTTATTTTCCTTCTTTTTACTATATCTTGCTGAGATATATGTTGCAGTAATGAAAGCAACGTAAAAATAAAGGATCAGGTGAACCCACAAATATTGCAGAGAGCCACACATCTCCAATGGTATTGAATTCCTGCATGACAACTCTTCTGCACCCTGGAACACAAAATCAGCCAAGAACAGGTTTGGCTAAAGACACCATCCTGCAGAACTAATTCCTAAGGAAAGGTTCATGAATATGAGTAGTGTTTCCCAAATCTGCAACTAACACCATGTTCTTGGACCATCAGAGGTAACTAGTCTTCCTTTCAATCACTTTTCATCTCCACATTAGCGCAGTCTTCTCAGCTTCACTCTGAAGGCCCTCTGTAACATAAGCTTTCTCAACCCATATGATCAAAGAGTTCCATTTCGTTTAACACTCTAGTTTTCAGAGTCCAATTTCTTTTCTTTTTTTTCCCCCC